>WUQG02177652.1:0-95765 GCA_011317285.2 Androctonus mauritanicus
ATAACTTTTGTTCTACATAGATGATTAAAAGAACGATTTTTCTATGTAAAATATTTTCTACATAGTTTGTTCGAAGTATGAATTTTTCTATTCAACTTTATCGATATTTTGACTTCATATTTGATTTATTTAACAACGTAAAAATTGACTTAATGACAAATTTCCATCCTTTAAAATGTCTTTTCCCTAAACTTTCTTATAAAGTAAACAAGAAAAAAGTTTTCAGATATTACTATTAGTTGAGTTTTGTTGCTATATACGACTAATTTGCCAAGATAATTTCTACTACATTAAATTGAACGGGCGTGTCCTGGGAGTTGTCCTTAAGAAAATCTATAATTAAACAATTTGTAAAGGACGAGATTGTTTAATAATATTTGACAAGGAATATTAATTCGCATATTAAAATGTTGATCCGTTTTCTAGAAGCTGATACATTCATTTTAGAGTTAAAAAATAATAATTGCATCACAATGGTGTAAAATTTAACAGGAAAATTCCGAAAACATTCGAGCAATTATAAAATCTCGATGGTCCTTTAGGCAAAAGACAAAAGATAAAGTCAGGAGCTATTAAAGACGGTATCGCATGTAAATAATCACTCGGAAGATGCACTTATAAAATAATCTTGATAAAATAAAAGTTGTTTACATCTTTTGTTCGTTCTTTATCTTCTATCTACAATGTCAAACAAAGTTATCCATAAGGTTAATGTATCCACTAATTGTTGTCTAATCTTCTTAGAGTTTGCTGCTACTGCTGCTGTTTTGTACAACAAAATCTCTAGTTACACGAACAGGGCGTATAAGAGACGTTCACTTTTATCGCATCTAGAATTATGTGCTAAGCATTCATTTACCAAATCATGCGATATGAATACAATTTATAAGAAATACGACCGTCATTAAGAACAGTTTGCATAATACACACATTGAACAGTATCGAGGAGAGTATATTATTGATCATTAAGACATCTAATTGAAGATAATTTCCTCATTTTCTAAGCTATCTTTCATGCTAAAACGAAGCCATTACACAATATGTATCGACAACTTCAGCATCACATATATATATATACATACATAAAAAAATAATAAAAAATTTAATTTATATGAATATATATTAGAATTTAAATTTTTTTGACACAAATTATTTATATATTTTGTAATATTATAAATTAAACTATAAATCTCTTCACGTATTTTTTTAAAATATAAAATTGTTCCTAAAATTAGATTTTTAAATGGGTTTTGATCATGATTCTGATAAATAATTTTCATATTTTTATAGAAAAATAAAGGAATAATTATTATTATCATTAATGTAGAATGCCTTAAAATAGATAATCTGGTAACAAAAATAATAACAATTCCTTTAATGTTAATTAAATTATACTTTCGTTAACTGTAACGTAACAGTATAACGAAGATTAAAACAATATGACTGTTTCGATAGTTTCAGCAGAAAATAAACAAAAATTCGTTTTTTTTAAACAAATAATATAATTTTTGATATAAATAAAACAGATATAAACAGATAAATACAGATAAAAAATAGTAATATTTATCTTCAACAACTATTTTTTATCTGTAATAAAATTTATTAATTAGAATTAAAAACTGTTCGAAGAAAAAATTGATTTTAAACAGTAATTACGTTTAGTGAAATTTATAAAATATTTAAAAATATATATATATATATATTGGAACATTTCCATGTGAAGATTTTTTTTTTTTTGCAAATTAAATTTTCTCTTTTTGATATGAAACTGTTCGACTACATAATAAGTTTCCTAAAATTAGACAAAAAAAAAAAAAAAATTACTGATTCACCGTTCCTCCTCGAAACTCGAATCTCAACATATGAGAGAGATGATAAATCTTATATTCCATGTTAAACTGAACCAAATCTTGTTACAAAAGTCGAAGATTTTTCTCTTTGAGGAAAAAAAACAAATGCATATTCTATAACTGAAGGAATTTTGACCGTGTTTTAGTATAAATGTATATATTTTGTTGTAACCGTGTAAAAAAAAAAAAAAAACTTAGCTTCGGGGATTCGGGGATGGCGGAATATAAAGTTGCTACTAAAAAAAAAAAACTTTCCGAAGAATACAAGATTATTTAAAACGAAACAAATATAATTTTAGTTGCAAACGTTCCACAATTTTTATTGCATTATTAACGTCTGAACTTTAGTCTAGTAAGATATGTTTAATAATAGAAAATTTATGAGAAAAATTTTATAACGAAGTTAAAAAAAAAAAAAAAGAAAAAACTATCTTTCATACTTTATAATAAATATGAGAGAGTTAAAGTGTTTTTTTTTTTACAGAAAGAAAAATATTCTAAGGCAGCATATAATATGTGTAAACAGATCCTCAAAAGTATCCAAAAATTCTATAAAGATGTTCTTTGTGAAATTCGATAAAAATTGGCTGAAAAATCATACCGAAGTAATATGGGGTTGAAGTTTGAAGACGAGTTCACGTCTATAAAAAAAGTAGCTATTGAACGACATTTTTATCAATGTAGGTGGTTAAAACTACTTTATCGAAAATTTCAAATTCTGTTATCACACCTTTACGAGTTAACCAATAAAATATATATATATATTAATAAAGTTGGAAGATGACATCGAACGTTACTTGATAGAATTATCTTATTTTTAAAATTCGTTAGAATATCTCTCATAAAATCAGAGTTATTAAGATGATTCCTGATATAGAGAAACGAATGATCTTTACAGAAACTCGTTTCTTAAATACTTCAACGATTTAGAAGTTTAAAGTTTAGGAAAATTATTAATAAAGTCTCTTTTTCTCTCTTTATGTGGCGAATTTTAATAATGGGATATATATACAGTGTATACGAGCCGGATGGTTATTGATAACAACTTACTAACTATACAACAGAATCCATTTGGGTTTAATATTTTCTACACTTTCGTATTGAGTTAGACAAAATATCGATTTTTGGGTGAAATTTCCGGATTCCAAAATTGTAAACGCAATTTAAAACCTCCGCATTTTATATGTTAAATGACAAAAACAACTCATGTTATATTCAAAGTAAGCATCGGGTTTTGTGCGAGTCGTTGCCAAAATACAAATTTGGGAAGAAAATTAATAAAAAATAACTTTTTTTTACTGATTAAAAATTTTAAAATATACATAAATTTTTACTCTTTTTAGTAAAAAATCTGTTCCTCGTTAAGGCTTGCAAATAAAAACAATTAAAGCCGCATCCGTATGCGGTCTTTATTTTTACAGATTTACGAATATTAGAATATAGAATATTCGCAATAATGGCTTTCTTCGCTTAGGAATGTACTATTTTCTTCCATTCATAACAGCTAGAAGATTCTTTTCTTTTTTTTCAGAAAGAAAGAAAAAAATAAGAAAAATTTCTAGAAATGTTTTGGAAGTTCGATAAAGTATTAATCTTTCCAGCTCCTCGTTGAAATTTTTAACATTGTTCTTGCAGAATGAAATAATCTTTTAAAGCATCAGTAATAACATAAATCTGTGTTTTTTATTCGTTTATTTATAAACTATAATCTTTATATTTTATCTCGCATGAAGAAAATATATTTTTTATGATAATTTATATATTAAAGCACATCAAATTTTACTTCTAAAAATAATTTGTAATAAATTACGTTTACCAACTATTAACCTATATAACTTACAAAATACACTTTAAAAATTCATTAAAGAGTTAAACGTGAACATATAATAATTAAAAAAATAAAAAAAAATATGTTTCTATTCATGTAAATGTAAAGAGATAAGTAGATCACACCGTTTAACAGAGAAAGATATAAAAAAAAAAGTTTACAAATCACTAAGTTAAAATTTAAATATTTTTGATATTTGTCCAGAATATTTACATATAGAATATATTAATATTTTTCAATTTTCGTAGAAAAATGTCAGAATCTATTACTTTTATTTATGTTCACATTGTCGGAGTTTATACAATACATCAATTCAAAATTCTCGAATGTAAAATATTCATGTTCGTTCTCCATTGTCACATATATATGTATATATAAACTGTTACTTGGTTACTATCAAATATTCAAATGTAAATATATCTAGTTACGTAGTGTGTTATATATATGATGAATTTCCAGATAGATGCAAATTAAGAAAGGTAACGAGTTTATTCACGCGAAGATAATATTTCAAATTTTTTGATAATTTTTCTGTCTTAAAACTTTCATTAATAATGGTACCAAACTTATAAATAAACATAATTTTCTGGTGAATTTATTATATATGCAGTAAGTTATCAAAGTGTTAACTATACTTTTGGAAAGCGGCCAAGATGGCTACTGAATTCAAATATTAAAGTTAAATTGTTTTTTACTTTTTTAATTTTTAAATAACTTCTTAACTTTGTATAAGGATAGATAGATCTTTCTACTTATTTAATTTTTTTCTATTTTCTTTGCGTACTTTTTTTTGTAAATAGACTCAAATAAAAACAAACTTACTGCTTCTGCAAAAGACGTAATGATTAATGATCAAAATGTAATTTAAGCTTTGCATTGCATAAATATTGTAGCAAAAAAGAATAAAATCGGATGAGAAGCGTATATGAGATTCATTTTTTTTTTAAATGTTTTATTATTCTGTTTGTTTTATGTCTTTAAATAATTTATCTGAATTAAATATTTAAAAACTTAAAAGTAAAAGCAAATAAAATTTTAATTTTAAAAAATATATTTTTCTTGCTAAATCTTTTCTGTTATGAATATTTTACAATAAATTTTAATTTGAAAAGTTATTTGTATCAAAATATTTGTATATATATATATATGTGTGTGTGTGTGTGTGTGTGTGTGTGTGTGTGTTAATTAGAGAATAAAATAATTATAAAAATAAAATATGATTACAGTACAATGGATAGAACATTTAGCATGAAATTATTTACTCAAAATACATTATGATAAATATAATGATATAAAATTTTCATACAAATTCTCTAATGCCAATTATGTGTAAAACAAGACTACTAATTTAAAACAAATACACTAATTAACATGAAAATAACGCTATAAATTTATTGAAAATAGTGCTATAAATTTACTAAAAATAACACTAATTGATATGGAAACAATGCTGTAAATTTACTGAAATTAAACACTAATTAACATGAAAATAACGCTATGAATTTTGCGTACAAATAACACTTGGTTACATTAAAATAATGCTGTAAATTTATTAAAATTAAACACTAATTAACATGAAAATAATGCTATGAATTTGCGTACAAATAAATTAGTTAGCATGAAAATAATGCTATAAAATATACTAATAATAACATTAGCTAGCATGAAAATAATGCTATAAATTTATTGAAAATAATATTTTTAACATGAAAATAATGCTGTGAATTTAATGAAATTAAACATTAATTATCATGAAAATAATGCTGTAAATTTCTATATAAATAACACTAGATAGTATGAAAATAACGCTATAAATTTACTGAAAATAACACTATAAATTTACTGAAAATAACACTAATTAACATGGAAATAATGCTATAAATTTTATTAAAAATAACACTAGCTGGTATGAAAATAAGGCTATAAATTTATTAAAAATAACACTAATTAGCATGGAAATAATTCTTTAAATTTGTTTACAAATAACTCTAGATATCCTGAAAATAATGCTGTAAAATTTTGAGAAAAATAATATTAGCTAGCATGAAATTAATGCTATAAATTTATTGAAATTAAGCACTAATTAGTATGAAAATAATTCTGTAAATTTATTGAGATTAAACATTAATTAGCATGAAATTAATGTTATAAATTTACTTGCAAGTAACGATAATTCACAGATAATTCTAACGATATAGATAATTCTAACTGGCATACAAATAATATAAATTTATTATAACTAATAGTACAAATTTGTTTACAAATAATATTATAAGTTTACATTTAAATAATGATAAATAATTTACTGAAAATAATGCTAGTTAGCATACAAAATTAGCTACGAATTTATATAAATTATAAATATATCTACCAACAACGAATTATTACAGATTTAATATATCAGATGGACACGTGATATCCTATATCATATTCTATATTAAGAACGGTAAGGCACAACATCAACGTTCTAGAAAACATATATAGCAAAGTATAAGGAAAGATGAGATATACGGATAGATATAACTTTTATTTAAAAAATATCTTTATATGAACCATCATTTTACATACGGATAATATAATATTTAAGATTACGATATATATGGAGTCGATGTAATATTTAAGATTATGACACGATATCGATCGCCAACTTCTTCGGAATTGTTTTATCTAAAGTCAGAAATGAGTTTTAAACTTTTTTTATAGATTTAGTAAAAGTAATAACAAAAGATTTATAGGCCAACTGTGTATAAGTAAAAAAAAAAAAAAAAAGATGAAGAACGTATAGTATGACTCGACATAGTAGCAGTTGTGTCTCCAATATATTAATATTGCATATTCAAGTGCTATAATTAAATTGTTACGCACAGCTCGGTGTAAAGATCGTGAAAGAATTTAAATTTTCGTAAATGTTACAAACATAATTCTCGTTTTAAACAATGATGAAGATGTTACTTGAGGTAGTGGAGAAGAGTGAGAAAAATGGTAACTGTTTGACATATTTTACGACGTATATAAATAAATGACATTCGTTCTGTAATCGTTTTATCCATATCACGGTGGAAATAATTCTGTGACTCGACTGTTAACATACATTGAGAAATTTGGATAATTTAATTTACAGGTTAAACCTGTAAATGATGTTGGAAAAAAATAATATATACAAATATTATTCTCACTGCAGCTTGCTTTCACCTGATATTCTACTATATATATATAAACCAGACACAACTTGACTTTCCCATATTATCTTTCAAGGAAATTCTATTCTGACTAAGTTATCAGAGAATTACTTCCTACGAAAACAAATTCTCTAGAGACAATCTGAAGATGGGTCATGTATTTAGTCGGAAGAATTTTCCTTCTCTTGAGATTTCTTTACTTACGACAAGATATTTTTTTTTTTTTTGTGTGTGTGTTCTTGTACAAAAATATATATATATATTTTTGAAACTGATGTGTAGGTTTTTTAACTTCCAGAACAATATAATATTTATTTAAATAACGTTTTTATCTGGAACGATTACACCATAGCGAAATTTTTGATGATTAAAAGATATCGTTTTAAATTATTCGATTGTTTGCATACTCGGTTTGTAATCTGTTAATGCTCGAGATAAGAATCATTCAGCAAATAATTCATGAGCTTAGAGTTGACGTAAAGCCGAAATGCAGCGTAGAAAACTGCGACTCTTAAAGGCCATTGTTGTGAATGAATGAATACCTCAAACCCCAAAGTTTCAATAAAACACAAGTTTGAATTTAGATCTGAAGGCATACAAATACTTGAGAGAGAAGTTGCATTTGAATGAAGAACACAATAAAATACCGGCGAAGGAATAATCTTCAATGAATTCTTTATTCAATGTTTGCAGAAAAACCTAATATAGTTTTTCTGTTTACGAGAGAAAACAATGGCAGTTCATATTTACATGATTTCTCATTGCGGAAAGAGGAATAAAAAGCTACCAAGACATAATTTTTATAAATATTAAATGAATGCGAGTTAATGTCGATTGCTGAATCTTTTATTCGTTTAAATAATCGATTGATGTTTTCTTGTAAAACGATTTTTTCTTACCTTCTTCTTTTTTTAATTAGCCAACAATTAAATTCTCCAAAATAATCGCTATGGCTTCAGAAAATTTTATGTTTAATCCATTCAAATAACACAAAAATAATAAATTTAAATACATTTTTTGTGGTTTTTAACAATACTTGTTCAACTTTTTTTAAACATTTTAACTAATTTATTGTGTTTATTTTTGTTTTTAACAAATTTTAGCAGATGTAAATAAGAATTGAAGATACTTTTTTATGTTAAAAATAAAAAAATTTAATGCAATATTATTGTTTACAAAATTTTATGTGATTAGCAGACAATTTTTTCTACAAAATTTAAATTTTTTTTTTTAAGAAAAAGTTATGTTATATATTACTTATTAAAACAGTTTTCTCTTCAGATCTGATAACATTCTGATGTTTATTCTCACAATTCTCAAGAATAAAATAACAGATTTGGAAGATTTCCAAAGGGAAACCGGGAGTAAAAAGTGACAAAATCGACATTACCATACAATTACAGGAAAGAAACCAAGTGAGAATGTAGATTCATAAATATTAAGTATTAATGCCAGTATATAATAGATTGTAACCAACTCCAAGAGTATTTTTATGTAAGACAAATTAGCTGCAATTACACAAGAGAATGAGTTTAAAAACTAAAAAATTTCTCTATTAAACTGAAGCCATGCAAAAAATTTACTCGTTGCAGTAATTAACGCAAAAAAAAAAAAAATTTACATACTCTACTCTAAAAAAAATTGACTTTGGTTCTTGACAACATTAATAAACTCGCTGTGAAACAAAAGTATGTTAAGTGTGCGAAACAATCATATCGTCCACGTAAAAATCTTCCAGGACGAGTTTATAACTTGGAAATTTTCCTTTATACCGAGAGTATTATTAGTAAAAAACTTTATTTTATAAATAAGGATTTAAAATATTTACTAGCAAAATATAGGATTGCGTGCTATAAAAGAAAGATTACGTAAAAAGAAGTGCACAATTCAATAGATCAGATAATAAAAATAAGAAGGTTTATATGTCATATTTTATTTTTTTATATATATTTTAGTCATTCCCAAAACATTGAAAATATCAAATATACAAATATGTTGGAAAAATAAAATCGTGATGGATGGAAAATGTTTATAGTCCGATACATCATGGTATTTTACATCAAAGCGAAATTATTTTCGGATGTAATATTGCATGTTCTGACTTTTAAGAGCCGACAACGTTTCATAGACACACTCATCATACATATATAAAAAATTTTTGATACTTTTTTTGATAAAATTTCTGTTTTTTATTGAGACATTTTTCCTGTAATTCTTGAGTCAACTGAAGACTTTATAACACGTTTTATTTGCACGTTCGATTTTCTCGAAAATTGCTAAAATTCCAGAACTTTAAAGTGATGATATCGCTAAATTAAAGTTTGACAAGTTACCTTATGTAAACATTATGATTAGATTATAAATAAATTAAATTTTTAAAAGCATAAAAGTATATTTTCTATGATTAATTCAAAACTGGAAAAAATTTGCGATTCTCGCTCATTTGAACGAGAGGAATTTTTCATTATTTATAGATTCTAACTAATATCTTAGCACATAAATAAAATGAAATATTTTTAGCAATTAATTACATCCATTCTCCCATGTGATAAATGGTTTTTCCCAACTCTATTATTGTCTGAATCGGATTTTATCGGTAGAGTAATTTTTCAAAAATATTTCTTTAACCAAACAGTTGACAAAGAACTACACTATAACGCAATAATAGTAGCATATTTAGAGTAAAATGCAACAAATGCATGCAGCAATAAATGCAATAATATATTACACGTTAGCAGATGAGAGAAATATTTGCATATTTAGTATTGTTTAATAGACCATTAATAAAATGTTAACACGTTTCTCGCACTCATGCAAAATGGTTACATTAATTTCGCCATGTCTGTCCGTAAATTTAGACAGAAATATTTCCAAATGAAGCGAATTTTGAATGTATTTTTGTTCTAATATATCCCATTCTTTAATGGGATATTTAAAAAAATTTTGTAACATCAATGCAAGCAATCTTATTGTTTTATAAAGAATGTCGTGGATAAATCAAAATTAAAGTTTCAATAAGTGTAAGTACGAAAATAAATTTGTAAAATTAACAAACTTTTCTGAATATTATACTCTAATAAAGGAATCTTGATAAATCTTGGGATTATGTCAGTTGTTAGAGAACTGTCAAGAGCTTTCCTAAGAGAATAGTTCTGACCTTGTATAACAATAACTGATGCTCCAGAAATATTTTTGGTAACAACTGAATAACGATAACATTCAACGTTGATTAAATTAATAAAAATGAACTTTCTCATTAAAAGTTATATAATAAACCTAACTAGATATTGCTGGTAGCAAAAATAAACATAATCGCTAATACAATTAAGCTATTTTACTATTATTGTAACACAATGTAAGACATTGTTGCCCTAATTGGTAACAGGAAGTACACACGAAGGAGCAGTAAAGGGATTGCCAAACATACCTTACACGTTTCTTATAAAACCATACCTTATTTATACAAGGAATGATTATTCTATACATAGTAATGTGGGTTTGTATAAGATATAATAAATATATCATATAATTTTGTTATAGTTAATCATTCGAGTTAAAACTTGGTTATCTCATGTGCTACATTTTTCTATGAAAATTATGTTACGACATTCAATTATAGAATAATGAAAAGCCATTTCTCAAAAGACTAGAAACGTATGTTAAGGATGATGATTATAGGAAAGGGGAGCTTTAACAGCCTCTGTGATCCATCAGTGATCTATTTTGAATCCATAACAGGATCAGTCCATAAGAAATCCCGTCTAAGATACGAAATTTAGCATTTTCTTCAATGGAACTCTAAAAAGATCTTCCAGTGAAAAAATGCAACCTTAGAACATCGTATCTTAGCCCTGAAAGGGCCACATATTAACACAAAACGTGAAGAGGGCTTTCATCTGTGACATCTACAGTTGGGATTATCAACAATCCCAATTAAGTGAAGATGCTTTTTAACATGACAGTGCCTAGTAATAATCCTTACTTGATTTTTATGCAATGCAAGCAACTCTTTAGTTCTCTATGAAAAGGACATAAAATAACAGCCATTGTTTGCGTAAGTCCAGGAATATACCTTCAATAGAAGAGTTGTTGAGCTTCCAAGAAACTTATGTTTAGATCTAGTTAAATATTTTTTCAAAATAATCCCCTATATTCAAGAAATTTTAATAGATTTCTTCGTCGGTTTTTAGCAAGAATTTAAAGGAAAAAATCCGCATTGAGATGCTCAAAATTCCCCCCTTTTAAATTCTTGTTAAAAGTTTTCCGTTTTCGGTTTTTAATTCTCGAATTATTTAGTAGAAATTCGTGGAATCTAAAATTAAAAGAAAGACGAAATCCTCGGAATGATTTTTCTTAGATTGGTGCACGGTATCGATTCCGGAATTTATGCAATATCTCTACTGATTTTGGTCGGATAAAATCGTGAAAAAAATTCCTCGAATCGAGAATGAATCTGTCGAGAATTTTAGATTGACCCAACTTATGCTAATACGACAAGCAAATATTTCGTGCAATAAAAAGTTAACCTATTCATCCTTTCAAAACTATGACACATGAAAAATAAATTGAACTAATTACACACACACACATACAAAAAAAAAAAAAATTCTCAAAATACAGCCTTAAAAATAAAACAAGAATAATGTTAATCAAAACATCGATTTTTATATTTTAATCGATAAAAATGTAATCATACTTTTATTTTTTCGATATACTGTATATATTTTCAACTATGATAGATTAATTATTCTGTAATTATCGGTATAACGAATTACTATATATTATTACAATTCTAATGAATAAATTATGTAAAATATGAAAAATTTTACATAAATTGAACATTATAAAAAGCAATTATGGGGCCACAACAATTAATTAAATTCCATAACTTTGTATCGTTCCGATTAAATCGCATTTTTGTCGATCCCTCTCCAATCTTAAACAATTCTTGAAAAACTTTAAAAATAATCGATTCCTAATCCATCGATTTGTAAATATTATATATAATTTAATTATAATTTTCATATTATTTATGTTTTGCATGTAACAGTCCGTCTGAACTGCAAAAGTTCTTTTGACGATTTACATCTTTAAAAATAGATTATTTACACAGATGCAATCGAATAAAATTATTTATTTTTCGATTATTTTTAGAAATTTTTTTTTTTTTTATTTTATCGACATGACCGATTAGAGCCAGCGTGAGATTAAAAATGACTGCGAATCTTTTGAGAATTTCAAAGCGAATCTCCTTTCAACAGTTTGTTTTCTGTGTTTAGCAATTGAATATACTGAAAATGGATTGAATAACATGAATATTCATGCAGTTTCGATTACAATAATTTATTTTAGGCACAAATGAAATTATTCATAACTTCAATAGCAGTTAAATTTTTCACAAAAATAGATTTATTTACTTGATGTAAATAGATGAAAATTCTTAAATACCTAACAATTGCGACTGTTATTGTTATTGCTACTCATGCATTCGGAAGACTGTCGTGCAATTAATTAAATGCAAAAAATACAAAAAAAAAAAATATCATGATTAAAACGCATGCAAGTGCTTTAACCGGATAGCAAAGTTCTTAAATAAACAAATTTTTAAAAATATTGTTAGCAAATGCTATTGTCACTCGAATTAAATCAACATTCCAAATTTCGTTTTAAAATATTAGAAAATTTCAGAAATCTTTACAGGAATTTTTACATTATAACATCCAATGGATTGGCAACAATTATGTCGTAAAACGTGTTACCAAATCTAATATGTGGTCGAAGTATTTCAAGATGGCGGAGTTTGGACCAAAAAAAAAAACTTGTGTTATAATCGGAAATTCAATTAAAATATATTTCGTTTAATTAATAAAATATATTATAGGCATTTTCCGAAATAATGTTATCTTAGGCTCCAGAAAGATGCCATAACTAGAAAATATACATAAGTCGGAGCACTAGCTTTTTTTCACTTATTGATGCATTTAATGTAATGTAATTGACATGCATAAGTAATATAAATGAAATATTTATAACTAAAAGAAATACTGTAGATCAGCGGTTCTCAACCTGTGGTACGCGTACCACTGGAGATACGCAGACATGACTATTGGTACGTGTATAATCTTGATTCCCTATTTATATACGAGGCATATTTTTGTTAGTGGTACTGAAATTTTTGTATATTGAGTTTGATAGCACGTATTTATGAAAAGGTCGAGAAAGGCTGCTGTAGACTTTATTTTGAAACAAAAAAAGAATTCTTTTTCAAAAATATAGCTGCTGAAGAGCCATAACTACAAATTAAATACTGAAACTTCGAGGAATGGTGACAATTCAAAATGTACGTAAGTCCAAAGTGTCATAAATTGAGGAACCATAACTTCGGAATATAACTGTACACTGTAGAAAATATATAGTGAGTGTTTGATATTTCTAGATTCAATATTTAAAAGTAGATTTCATGTTAACAACAAAACTTATATTCATGTTCGTAATTCGAGGAAAAAAAATTGTATACGCAATTTCTTTAAGTTTAATATACTTAAAGAATCTAATAAAATGCAGAAATATTTCTATTAAACACTAGAAAATCGATAAGTAGCCTATATTTTAACAGCAACTATATTCATTTTACTTATTTTATTTCTAAATGTACTGTACTTATTGTAATTTTTCGTATTTTCTTAATGGAATTTTTAACATATGAAAGTATAATTTTAATTAATTTATGAAAATAAAACATTGTTATCATAAAATTAAGCATTTATCGATTTTTATTAGTTTATTGGAACCGATGCAATAAGAAAATTTCTGTAACCTGTAAATATTTGTGCAGAGTGTAATATGATAATGCAATCTAAGTGAAGATGATTACTCGAATAAAAACCATAATAAAAAATTTTTCAATATTTTGAAAATAATAAAAAACATGAAAGTTTTTTATTATGATTACTGGAAAAACCCCAACCAAATTTTTTGCCTTTTTAATAATCAGAAAAGTGGTAACTCAATGAAGGAATGATGTAAGAACGAGATGCTACTCACTTTGCTATTCGTTAGATTTTAGTTAGATTATTTTTATTCTAATTTCTTGAGAACTAAATGTTATTATACTGATACGCCAGTAACAAAAGGCTGCAACTCTCCAAATCCATTTAAATATGGTAAACAGATTGTAACAGCAGTTATAACTGATCGAATTTAAGAAAACACATCCGAAAAATTCATCTAATCCGGTAACAAAACCGAATAGAAATTTTTTTCTTTCGTTTTTGAATGATCTAACAGTTTTCTTTCATTGGTTTTCTCCTCTTGTCACTCACCTCTTTCAACAAAACTTTTCAGGTGTTTTTCTCGTAACAGGGTGGGATTATCGAAAAATGTTGTTCTGGATCCTTCTTTATTTTTTGTACGAGAAATCAATACTTACACATACATTAATCTTTTTTTTTTATCTACAAGAATCTTTCGTAAGACGGTTGTCCTTCGTACGTTTGTTTTTGTAGAAGCGACCATAAAGAAGAAAAAAATTATCATCATAACAGATGACCATGGCAATGCATTAAATTTTATATAAAATCTGTAGAATATCGTCGAAAGAAAAATTACAAAAATATGTCGAATTTAATACGAGGAAATAAAAAAAATGTACTTTTGTTAACGAAAATGCTTTAATTAAAAAAAAAAAAATTCTGATTCAATTAAGGCATGTTTCGCTATGTAAACTTACTTTTATAGGTTGTTAAGTAGTGAAAGAACAATAATAATTGCTTTGCCAACTTAACGATATGTGTCTTGGCATGAAAGAAAAGTCATTAGAGATTGAAACGAGTATAGAAACATTTTTGTTCGTAATTTTTTTCTTTCCTGACTGATAACCTTTGTCTAGCAGTGTTTGAAACGTGTCAAAATGGTTAAAGCTTGTGTGAGGATTTCGACCATCTCTCTCTGTAGCAGCTGTTACACAGAAAGCAATTATTGTTAATTAACTTCCCAGTAATGTCAAACTATTCTGTCGAACTGTTTTATAAGAGTTACATAAGCGTGTATAGAGCGAGACACGGTTCCTTTTATCGTTCGGATGTATATTAACTAGAATAAAGCTTATTTTATGAAATGATGTCATTAATCGAGTGCGATTTCCTGCGAAAGTTTTCGGATAAATCTTGTCATTAAGAGTTCATTATCAATCGTTCCGCGGTTTTGTCTTTACCGAACTTTCTAGTAATTAAAACCTTTGTAATTATCTAACCAGAATAACGTTAATGATTCGAACTACTTTATGCAAAAGTTTAAGAAATTCAAGCGATAGAATTCATTTAAAAAATACGTATCTATATATATAATTTATTGATCGATAAAAACTCAAAAATAAATGATTCGATATAATGTTTTCCACAAAAATGTTTCGAAAATTTTATAAGCATAATAATTTTTTAATGTCTTCATGGAGAAAGTTTCTAATATTCCCAATGACATGTTTTTCCCAATATATAATAGAAAAACAAAAAAGGACTTGATCGAGATCACTTCACTATTTTTATTTTTAGACTGTTGCAATACGAAATTATAATTTTTATAAGGAAAAATATATATATGTATAGTATATTGAATATATTCTATACATATATATATTTTTCCTTATAAAAATACTATACTGTATTTACTATATCTATACTGTATCTTGTTAGTATACTATACTGTACACTAACAAGAGTTGAAATAAAAAAATTAATAATCTAAATCGATAAATAATCTGTTTTTATATCGAAATATTCTAGTTTTAGCTGATTTATTAATTTTTAAGAGATTTTTATGCGAAAGTTTTATAAACTTGAAACATATTTTCAATTTAAAAAAACAAAAAACAGTTGATGGCTCGATAACAAGGTGAAAAAAATCTGTTAAAATATTAAATATGTAAAATAGTTAATTTTAATATATTAAGTGGTAAAATATGTGATATTTAGAATATTTTAATGAATTTTTATCGCGATTATTAAATTATTTAATTTTTTTATATAAAAAGAAGTAAAGTAAACTGATTAAAATGTTTTTTTTTTCTACCAATTTCATGCATATACTGTACTGTACTAAATACTAGTATACAGTATATAATATACTATATATATATATATATATATACTGTATTTATAAACGAAGTTGTTTACATAGATAAATGATAAAAACTTCTACAATTTTCTCGTTTGTTAAAGTTCTATCGAGAGAATTTTTATCAAATAATTTCATCAAAATTGGTAGAAAAAAATACGTTTTAATCAGCTTATTTTCCTTCTTTTTTATAAAAAAAAATAAATAATTTAATAATCGCGATAAAAATTCACTAAAATATTCTAAACATCTTATATTTTAGCATTTAATATATTAAAATTAATTATTTCACATATTTAATATTTTAACAGGTTTTTTTCTTCGTGAGCCATCGACTGTTTTTTTAATTGAAAATATGTTTCAAGTTTATAAAACTTATTGCATAAAAATCTCTAAAAAATTAATAAATCAGCTAAAATTAGAATATTTCGATATAAAAACAGATTATTTATCGATTTAGATTATTAAATTAATTTTTTTCTTTCAAGTCTTCTTTGTAGGAACATGTAAAATATATATATATATGATCGCATAATATTCAGTTTAATCCTTAAAAATATTATTAGAATAAATTTAATTTAATAATCAAATTTCATAATCGAAGTTTACAGAAGTGGAAACATATTCATGATTTTCTTTTTTTTTTTTTTAATCGTTTTATCCTCTTACTGTTAGAAACTTTAAAACTTAAAAAGTAAGTCAATTTGTTGATAAGCTCATTATGCAGTAAAAACTTCCAAGAAGAATATTCCCTACGTGGCCATAACCAAGTAAGATAAGATTTGCATTAATTATTTTAATGTTCACTTGCTTCCTGTCACCAATATTTAAACATTATTTTTTTCTTTCTTTAATACTTCTTCCTAAAGTCGTAAAGGTTTTCGTATAAAAATTCCAAGTTTTCGACTGAATCAAAATCCCAGTAAACCGTTTTCATTATATTCTTATGACGATTTTAATCTCGAGTTATAAAAATAAAAGAATTTTTCGTTCTTTAAATTTTCTTTATTGCTTATTTTGACAGGAAAAAAAATAGTAAAATATTTTTGACGAAATTTTTTGCTTGTTTGCATTTATATACAGTAAGAATCCGCTTAACGCTATTTTGATATAAGTTAACGCAGTTTTTTTCGAATTTATATTTTTTTAATTGCGCGGTTTTTCGAATTTATGTGAGTAAAACACTCACATGAATCCGAAATCGCAAAAAAATATAAATGCGCATGATATTGAAGAATTATTGCAAGTTGCAACTGACGAAAGTCTCTTCAAAGACAATCGTAAAGGATCATTAGAACAACAGCAAGTGCTCGAAGACGAGGAAGTTTTCTGAAGATGAGGAGCAAAAGGAACTTCAACGGGTTTTCTCAAAAGAAATTTAGCCGCTATTGCTGAAATTATGGATCAGTTTATACGAAATGATCCAAATTTCGATAGAAGTTCAAAAACAAGACGAAATGTCATGGATGCGATGTGTGGCTATCGACAATTGCTTACTGAACAAAAGAGCAAGCAATGAGCAAAAGAGCAAGAAGCTGTTCAGCTGAACAAATTGCTTGCTGAACAGTAATAATGGCAAACGACATTAGATGATCTCTTAACGAAAAAACAAAGTGTCAAATGAAGAACAACCTTCCTTATCATCAACATAAATTATTTATTGGAACATTTTTGATTTTCATGAATGATTTATGAATACAAATCGATATTAGCCATAAAAAATGTCTATAATTAATGTAACACAACAGTAATAATACATGTTACAAAATAAAATAAAAAAAATGGTACATGCATTTTTTTATTCACTGTCCTGTTTCACTTAACCCCATTATTTGTGTGTTAACATGGCCTCATTTAACGCTGTTTCATTTAGCGCTTGTTTTTTTTTTTGAACTAATCCTCGCGCTAAATGGGGTCTTACTATATTATTTTTTAAATGAAATTTTAATTATTAAAATATTAAGTAATATATTTTTCTATAAGATGACCGATAATGATATATTTATATGTATAAAATAAATAAAAATATCATTTTTCTTATAGTTTACTTTAAAATCACTGAACGGTACACAAAGCAAAACATTTTTGTCGATTTGCGACAGTATTTGATTTAAAAATTACAAACAAATATTTATGTAATTTTTAAATGGTTCCAGGTCATTAAAAATATTCTTAGTTTGAACTTATAACCTAAAAATATGCGATGAAAATATTTTTGAAGTTGTTTATCACTTTTAGTTCAAATATTTACGCCGTTAACAAAGTTAAAAAAATATATAAGTTTATATATACGTATATTTATTTACACAATAAGAATTCCCCTTTAAACAAATACGAATAATTTTAATTAAATTTTAAATTTTAATTTTAATTTGTTGATTTTGTAAACTATAAGAATTTTTCAATTTATTACGATCAAATTTTTATTTTTGTGTGTGCTTGTGTATGTGTGTGTGTAAAATTGCGTTGTAAATAATCTAAATTTATTACATTTTTGACATTATGCAATATTCTGAAAATAAGTAAATGTTGTGGAACGAATAATTCTTCTCCTTAAAAAAAAGATTATGAAGAATAGTATTTCAAATGCACTTTTGTTTCTGCGATCACGGATATTTGAAGTACTACACTTCGCTTAGAATTTTAGAGTAAATCTATCTTTCTTCTAGGAGAACTGGAAAACATATATATAAGTTATATATATATGTTGGAATAGTGTTTTTATTTTTTTTAATATATAGAAACGTAAAACTTTCAAGATTTTCCTTTCAAGCGATGTTTTTCATTTTATGCATTAGCTGAATTAACAAAATATTGTTTAGATCGAAAAGTATGAACAGTATATTGCATAAAAATATCTCTCTGTTTTTACTTTTGTTATTTTTTTAATGCTAAAATACGCAAAATTGCATTCTTATACGAAATTTTACTGATAAATAATCGAATTGAATCGATTTTAAGTCAGTAATAATCGAAATGTACCTATGAAGTAAATTAACGATGCACTTAGATTATTAACATAAAATCGATCCATTTCAAATTTTAAATTAAGTTGAATTAATATAATATTATTTAAACAGAGATGTATGAACAATATACAGTATAGGGATCATTTTCCATTTTTCTTTCTTTTTTTAATGTTAAAATACGCAAAATTGCATTCTTATACGAAATTTTCTTGCGAATAATCGAAATGGATCGATTTTATGTTAATAATTGAAGTGCATCGACATGCATCGTTAATTTACTCTATGTGCATTTCGGATAGAATTACCGATTAAGATCTGATTACTGATTACTGGTTTAAGATCGATGCAATTCGATTATTTACCAGTAGGAAGTCGTTTAACAGAATGTAATTTTATGCATTTTTAACATTAAAAAAAATAGAATGATTCTTATACTGTATAAAAATCAACTAATTATTTATTTTTATACATTAAAATTGTATAAAAATCATTTTTTATTTTGCATTTTTTTTTTTATATTAAAATACGCAAAATTTCATTCTTATACGAAATTTTACTATAAATAATCGAATCACGTCGTTAATTTATTTAATAATCGAATTGAATCGATCTTACGTCAGTAATCGAAATGCACTTATAAAATAAATTAGCGATGTACATCGATTCACTTCGATTAGTAACGTAAGATCGATACAATTCGATTATTAAATAAATTAACGATGCAATTCGATCATTTACAGTATAAGTTCGTATACGAATGCAATTTTGCGAATTTTAACATCAAAAAAAAGAAAGAAAAATGGAGAATGATCTCTATAGGCTACTGTATATTGTTCACAAATTTTTGTTTAAATAATATTATATTAATTCAACTAATTTAAAAATAAAACTTATAACAGTATGTTGTATGAAAAATCATTCTTTATTTTTCGTTCTTTTTTTGAATGTGAATATATAAAATTACATTCTTAAACGAACTTTTATTCATAGATAATCGAACTGCATCGAACTCACATCAGTAATCGAAACGCAACTATGTAGTAAATTAACAATGCGTATCGAAGCATTTCGATTATTAACATAAAATCGATTCATTTCGAATATTCACGAGAAAATGCTATATAAGAATATAATTTCGCGTATTTTAACATTAAAAAAAAGAAATAAAAGTGAAGAATGATCTCTATATTGTATATTATTTTACACGTTTTTGTTTAAATAATATTATATTATATCAACTAATTTAAAAATAAAACATGTAATTTTTATACAGTATATTATACAGTATTTTACAATAATTTACAGTATTATACAGTAATACAGTATTATACAATTCGATTAATAAGAATGAAATTTATAAGAATGTAATTTTGCGTATTTTTATACATTAAAATTGTATAAAAATCATTTTTTATTTTGCATTCTTTCTTTTTATATTAAAATACGCAAAATTTCATTCTTATACGAAATTTTACTATAAATAATCGAATCGCGTCGTTAATTTATTTAACAATCGAATTGCATCGATCTTACGTCAATAATCGAAGTGCATCGATGTATATCGGTAATTTATTTTATGCTCGTTAATTAAAACAAAAACGATGATTGTTTTCTATATTTAAAAATGTAGGAAAGAGTAAATTGAATTTTAAATATATATATATATTTGTATGTAGAAATACTCCGATTTTCATTTTCTTCGAGGGTACTTTAACATCTGAAACTATTGATCAGCTTTAAATTCTTGTATTCCAATACTTTAAAAAGATATAAGAAAGTCTTCTGGCCGAAGTTTTTTAACTTTTTCCATTTAATTTTGCATAGTAAACACATTTTAAAATAAATTTAACATTATTAGTGCAATATTTTCCATTTACGAAATATGCATATCATGGAGTTAAATCGTTTTACCTCTCCTAAACAGATATCTATGGTGTTATTAACGGTAATTTAATCTTTTTTTTTTTTAAGAAGAAAAAAAAAAAAAGACGAATAATCGAATAATATCGCTAAAGTTGATTATAAAATTCGATAAAAGAATTATTGCCACATTAAAGTTATCTTAAATTTTCATCTTATGAATAATGCACGAAGCTTTCTTTAAACTTTTATGGGATTTTATAATTCGTTTAAATTCGGTTATAATTATGAATATATTATTCGTATCAATGTGTTAAATTTATTATTTAATCTACTCTGTAACATTATTTTGTTTCCTAATTTCGTGTGATACGTCTACCACCTTGCAATAATATTATTTCTTGCTTGACGTTCTAGTTCACTTCATCTATACTTTCTTGATTACATTTACCAAATATATATCTAATTCTATCAACTAAATAAGGTATTGCAACGTAAGTAAATTGATGAAAAGCAGAAAGAGGACAATAACAAATGAATGAATAAATAAAAATTCATCTAGAAAAAAACCTTTTCCAATTTATCTTATGTTGGTTGTTTATTAAAAACAAATATATGATGATAGTAATAGTGATAATAATAATAATAATAATAATAAATTTAAAAATGCATAAAATGAAATTTTTAAGTCAAATTTAAAAAATTCAATTTGAAAAGTCGAGATAAACAAAATTGGATTGAAGTCATAACAAAGTGGATTAGAGAACGAAATGAATTTTTTTTTATATATGTTGCAGTATAATAAATCGAAAATAATTGCAAAAAATGCGTTAAACTTTCTAATTACAAGATAAAATATTGTTATGATAGTTTATTAATTTGTTTCTTTACAAAATTTGAGAGATGTGTAGATGCTAGAAAATCTATGGTAGCATTAGCATCATCATCATCTCTCTAACATTCTAAATGACTCTTATTCGTAGCGGTTTTAGTAAAATAAAACTTATCTAGAGGATTATAAGTCCTAAAATAAACTTATAATATTCTAAATCGATGAAGAATTTACAGCATTCTAAAGCTAAATTAGAATTTACGCAAAATAAAATGGATCAGATGAACAGAACATAGTTTTAATCGAACAAACGATGAATTGTATTATGACATTGTCAGTAGAGATCATGCTATGTTATCAGCTATACAGTAATCATTGTTAACAGTAATAATTAACGATAAAATCTTTAGGAATATCGAACTACGAGTGAGTGTTAAAGGCATTTTAAGTTCTAAAACATTATATTACCATAATATTTGCACTTCAGTACGTCGCCATTTTTGTATTTAAGTTGATTTTGCATCACCTCTATTGAATTATCGATACCTTAATCATGTTTTTTTAGCATTTCTTTAATCCTGCATTAAGATTTTCGCATTCATGTTGCGAATTTATATTCTGATGAATAATTATATTCAGCTAAAATAGCTAACACATTTTAAAGTCGCAAAATATTGTAACGAAATGCAGTTAAGAAAACTCTGCCGGTTGTCAGTAAGTTTTCGACTTTTTAATAAAAAGAAAAAAAAAATGAAGAGCAACAAAACAACGGTGGAAGAAAAAAAAAACTTCGAAGCTCTTTTGATTAAATTAAACTAAATTAGTTATATTTGTACAAAGTTTTTTATTGAATCAACTTATAAGTGGATAAAAAAAAGGGATGCTATATATATATATATATTCTTGTCACGAAAATTTTAGAAGTAAAAATAAAATATGGCTGTTTTAAAAATACTGAAAGGTTCCAAGTCAATATTGAAAATAATTAAAGCTCAAGTTTTATTCACTCTAATGCTAGAAAAACTTGGTATACTTTATTGTTACAGTTTATGGAAGTTAATTCGAGCTTCTAACTAACGACACTAATAAAATAATTCCTTAAATAAATTTAACTGAACTGAAAATTTAGTCGGAATTTTGGTTACTTATAAAAAAAATTAGCTTTAAAAATGCGGCATTAAAAGTGATTATTCTTTATGGTTCCGTTAGGAATCATAACATTCTTATAAATAAAGATTTTTATTAATGATTTGGAAAGATTGAAAATTTTAGGAACGCATTAATCATTATTATATGGGAATTTATGAAAAATCTCTCTCTCAAAATACGCGTTTATCTACCTGACTTCTAACTTTTTATAGTTTTTTTTGAGGAAATATTTATATTTAAAAAAGGTTAAGATGTCTTTTAGTCATAAAAAAGGGATTTAACGTTAATGAAAATTTGTTTCTTTGATGTTTTCTGCAGCTAACATCATAATTTGTTTCTAGAGAAGCTGAAGAGGTGAAAATTATCCTGTATCGCTCATCAGCGAAGATATACTGTATGGTGAAATTACGGCAAAAAATTTCGAGTTAATACAGCTATAAATATCTCTAAATTGTGTTTAATAATCACTAATTTAGACTTAAATTTACGTATGATATTATTAAATCCTTCAACAATTTTATTCTTCAGTTCTGTGACTGTTATGAATTTTTTTCTTCATTTCTATAGCTTGATTTAAAATTCTTGAAGTGTGAACTCTGGCTAAAAATTCAAAAATATTGCATCTTTTTAAACATTCAAAAATGCAATATTCATGCATAATACCATAGGTGAAGAAGAACAGACGATGGAAACAAATAAATTAACTTAGAATATAATGGCGTATCCTAAATTATTTATTTTGTTTTCTCCATATATCTCTTTCTAAATTCTGAAAGTTTAGTAATTATTCATGTCAGTGCGATATTAATCAAGAATTTTTATCTTCAACTTATCTTATGCGATAATATCATTTTCATAATTTATAATCTCTCGTTTGAAGATAAAACCTGGAAATGATCCTTTAGTACAATTAAAGAGATGATAAAATTTTTACGGAAAATATCTGATATATTTTCCATCATTTACGAGCTAATAAATGAATTAAAAATATTATAAAAAATTAAATCGAGATCTCTATTACTATTTTCGACGATAAAAGTTATCCTGAACATATTAAATATTGATATAAATACGATAAATATTTTTGAGAAGACGACTAAATATCACTCGGCTAAGAAAATAAGTAAACGGAAGTAATAAGTGTTATTTCAACAAGAAAATCGCTAATAAAAATTTTTTAATCGTCCAGAAATCATTTTTAAGTATTTCCGATTGTTCTAAAGTAATTTTATCAAGGAAAAAAATTTTTTTTTATTTTTTTTATTTTTTAAGGTGAGCGATATTTTTTATCGCAAAGAGAACCTTTAAAATTATGAAAATTGAAACATTCTTCGTCTCTCTCCTTTCATTTTCAACTTGATTTTTCATTTTTAAATCACACTGTAGCTCGGTTATTGTGCCCTCGGGTTCCATTACGTTAAACAAGTGTGAAGCGTTACATCACAACCTTCTTACAAAGAAAAAAAAATAAAAAATTGACAGACAAATGGTCGAGTTTACGTCTTTCATTCGACTTGAACTAGATGATGCCGATTCTTTTCCTTTAAACGCTGACATATATTTTAAGCATATGACGTACCTATAAATAAATATGCCAAGTTTTTGATGCCTTCGGAATCATTTTATTTTATTATTTTTTTACTTCTGACGAACGTTCCTTTGATTAACCGCACCTACGACTAAAATAATACACGCGATCATTCGCGATTATGCATTTTATTCAAGAAAAAAATAAGAATATCACAACATCGGACTTACATAAAGACACGCTACAACACTCCACCCTTCCTAATTAGAATGTGACTACGATAAACCAGTAATTACGCTCTTTATGCCCTATTTTTTTATAAATTATTAAAACTTTAATAATATTATCAAGAATTACACAAAAAAAAGGAACTTAAACTGCATTTAAACTAACCGTTTAATTAATTTTCAGTCAGATAAGCAATTCAGAAAGAATTCGTGGTCTATTTTCTAAGCATGAGCTTTATTTTGGGATGATTAAAGATACGGGATTAATATACATGTAAACAAATTCATATTCAATGGCATAACCTATATGTTAAATGTCACAAGAATCGATCGAATAGTTCTATAATTATTACAGAGAAACTTCGGAAGATTGAACGTCCGCCATTTTTAAATGGATGAATACACAGGATAAATTAAATTTTTATATAATTCGAAATTAATATCCTGATAACCTTGATATTTTTTATAAACTTCCGTCAAACAGTTTAAAAGTTATTAAGGGAAAAATCTTGGATGTTTGAACATCCGCCATTTTTAAACGTTTACAATTAAAGATATAATTAATGAGCCTTCAAGATCGACTTCAATGGCATGACCATCTTTATAAATTTCGCAATATATTTCAGGCAGTGCTGTGGATGGGAGATAGAATTCATCCATCGTATCATCCGCATGTCCTAAGAAGCGACTAAAGAGTAACACTCTTCTTTCCTACTAATGGCCTGCCACATTTTTTTCGATAGGATCCTTTCCCTTTTTCTCTTGCTTTCCTATAGTCTTCTGACTTCGTCCTTCATTCTTCAAAGGGTTAAATCTCTGAGTATACCCTCTAACTCTTTCTATTGTAATATATTTTAGGCGACATTACGATACTAGCTCAAAAGTTTGAAGTATGCCACTTTTAAATGTTTAAAGCTAGTGTGTCTTAATGGTAGAACATCAAAATTTCATGCAAATTCTCTCGTTAATTCAAAACTTATTAGTGGTAGACAGAAGCCAAGCAGATAGACAGACAGACAGGCAGGCAATATCACGATTATATATAAGCCTCACTTCTTTTAAAAAAGTAGATTAAAAAATGGGAAAAGATATAATTCGAAATTCGTGAAATATGCGAGACTTCGTGTTAGCTGAACAATAAATCAGAATCTAATGTAGAATTTTTTAAACATAAATCAAGTCCGAGATTATCGATCAATACGAAAATTTGCAAAAGAAAAGAATAAAAATAAAAAAAACTGTCTGCATAAGCGAGTTATTAATGAAGAAACTAAATATAACTGGAAGTAAATTGAGTGAAAAATGCACTAATGATAAAGTCAATCGCAAACAAAAATATTGCATCGTTGTTAATTTCTTCCATAAAGGAAGGAAAGAAAAAAAGTCAATTAAGAAGTTTATTGGGAAATGACCTTCCTCTCCTTTAATTTCTCATGATCATTAACATGCATGTACTGTTAACGCAGTCTATCTGATGATTAAAAAAAAGGAGCAGATATTTTCCAACGAGTGTTAATTTCCTACATTTTTTTCAGTTTTTTTTTTAAAGCTGATGGAAGTTTTTAACTGCTGAAAAATAAATTTCGACTAATAGAAAATAAACTTGTGTTAAGTTATCGATTTATATAGTTAAAAACTGTAGCAATTACCACATTTATTCGGTCCTCCAATAAACCTCCGTACATAACTATCGAAAAATAATAAATATCATCTTTTATTTCAGTTATATTGATGCAATTTTTTTTCTGCAAACGATGCTCTTCATCAAAGTTTAATAAACAGCGCAGCAAACTTCTGAATGCAAGTGTATATTCCTCACGCTGTTCATTTGAATAATTTTTTTAAAATAAATTTTAATCAAAAATTTAACCTTTGTACATTCGTTTGTTTGTTAGTTCTTCACACACAAACAAAAACAAACAAACTATAGGCCTATGTATTTTTATCTTAAACTCTCCAACCTGTACCTATAAACGAATATAAATTAAATAATTTAATTCGTTACTCATGAATTATTCAAAAATTTTCAGATTTACAGAAAACGTGGATAGCACGTGAGCGGTGGTGAGAATTATCGAAAATTATTTATTATCATCTGATTACTGGATGATTACGATGCAACAGATATGGCATAATTTGGAGCAGTTTTTCTTTTATTTTTGTTCGTGTTTTGCCACTGATTACGAGAGCAATGTCCTTTATTCGGAGAGGAATTATTCGCCTGGAATGCTCTCGTAGTTGTATGAAGAAACTTTCGCAAATTGTCTTGTCTCTAATTGAAGATTGACATCAAATAAGAGCATGCTAAGTCGTCCGAACGGAAATAATTAAACCGGAACTTCGACAACAACTAGCATAATATAATATATACGTTATGAAAAAAAAAAATAAATAAATAGTCGATTTTTCTTCTACCTATATTATACTTGCAAATTAAATTGTTGCTGCATTAAAGAATTTCCCTCCTCCTCCTTTTTTTTTCCCTTATATTGTTTGCCTCCTTTCGCTATTCCAATATTAAAATTTCTAAAGATAGATAAAAAAATAAAAAATATTTTACAGGTTTTACAGTCTATTTTTTTCCTCGAAATTCGACTCAATCTTTGCGATATATCACTGGATTAATTATCTTAACGTCAAGTTTTTTATGAAATATGTCGTTGTAAATCTCAAAGCGGCAAGTTTTACTCATGAGCAATAATTTTAATATTAAAAAAAAAAAATCGCAAACAATGTAGTAATGAAACTCAATCTTAAGTTTCCATGTTTTCTTCGGTCTTAATTTTTGTTTTCATCATTAAACTATAAAAATATATTAAATTTTTATATTTTTCTCACTGATTTAACTTTAGTATTATTTACTTACGATAAAAATTGACATAAATTAAGCATTACAATTATCATAAAACGATTTTTTAAGTCATTTATTGCATTAATTAAAATAATGCTAACTCACTGAGGCTTACGTTAATTCTGGACTGACAGTTTTTTTTAAGTCTCTCTCTAAAATTTGTGACTAGTTGTATTGATTTGAAACTTTAGAGATAACAGAAAAAATAATTTACTATTTTGTTAAAAAAAAAAAATAAAATTTTTTTGAATAAAAATTAATGTTTTATGAAATTTTGAAATATCTCAACAGTGTCAAAGTTCGTAGTAAGTAATAAAATGCTTAATAAATTTTTCCAGTTAACTTTTTTTTTTTTTATTTAATCGACATAAATTATATGGAAGAAGAGTATTTTTATTTGCTTAGAAGACGTTTTTCTTTTATCTTTTACAAATAGAAGTCGTATACAAGAATTGCGAGCAAAATCTTGATTTGAAGTCTTTAAACCGCTAGATGATGCAATAAAAAAGATGTCGGGTGACAACCGGGTATAAGTAGTAGTGCAATTTCACCAAAAATAAAATAAAAATAAAAAAATACAAGTAATTCCACGTCTTTTGTCAATCTCCGCCATTTTTTATGCAGTTGCGACACAAGTCGGTTTTATTGCGTCAAACTGAAACTTTTGCTCTTTCTAGAGTCCAGATTCTTACAAAAATGTGTTTATTTATATGATGTGGCACGAATTCACCTCTCGTCCATTTAAAAAATAGAAAACAAACCGTTTTATTTTGCAATTTTATTTATTTATTTATTTTATTTTCTAGAAAGTCAAAAGTTTGTAAACACTTTAAAAACAGATGCGAATGACAAACTGAAAACATGCATGGAGATAATCTTCCTCTTCTATTCTTTATAATTTACATTGCTGAATCGTAGAATGTAAGTTTCAGTTGTTTATGGACACACTTTATTTCTTGCCTCATGCTATTTCTTATCTGCTTGGCAACTGTCTGAAATTTCTTTGCGATCAATGGCTGTTGATCATTTAATATGGCATTTTGTCCTCTGAAGAAACACGATTTTTTGGGATCAATGCATTCGCAATAGAATATATAACCAATCCAATTTATTTTATTTTCAGCCGTATAGTGTATCGACAAGAGAACATTCATTACCAAAATAACAGCTATACAGTAGTAACAGTAGTAGCAGTATAAAAGAAGAAAAAATATCGTCTTTTATGAACTACTATTGAATAGCAATAGTCTAGAAGTATAAAATCAAGTTCTACCAACAAATCTCATCACTATATATATAAAATATGTGATTAAAATATATATATATATATATAATTCTAAATAATCTATATGAA
Organism: Androctonus mauritanicus; assembly: GCA_011317285.2. NCBI lineage: Eukaryota > Metazoa > Arthropoda > Arachnida > Scorpiones > Buthidae > Androctonus > Androctonus mauritanicus. Next base: position 28,739 of record WUQG02177652.1, read on the forward strand.
CTTGAACATTGCTTATTTATAAAATAAAACGATACTTTTCGAGATTAAACTCATAAATATGCATACAAAAGTAGTTCATTTATTGACATTTTTTCTCCAAAATGAAGAAAAAATTTGCAAAAATGAAAAAATTCGGTAAATATTGTTAGCAAGACTTCACGATTGCATTTCGTATCATTTTAAAGAAACAATTTCTTCTGATATCTATACTAAAATTTGATTTTTCAAAGCAAAAATCTCTTAAGAGAGTAAATAACTTTATATATATATAATATTTTTTTCTATAAAATCAAAACTTATTAAAATTCCATTAAAGCTTAAGCTATTTCAAAATCAATCTTTCTTGTTATTTATGGTCAAAATAACCGAAGATAACCAACTTAACGTTTTTTCAATAGAAAAAAAAAAAGGAAAATATATATCCATCCAAAGATTTGATAGATCACAAATTTCTAAAACGATCCATCAATTTTACATTTATCTGTTATCAAGTGTTTGTTGTGAGTAATCTTATAAATCCATTAATGCATCCATGCATTAAATTTGAGCTTTACATGCTTTAGTTAATAATTAAATTTATATTTGATAGTTAAATATAATGCTAATTTAAATATATTTTCAATTTAAAAGATATCACTGATATTTTCTGATGGTTTTTCTACAGAGAAATTTAAATAACTTATATTAGAAATGCAAATTTTTCTATTTAAAATATATATATATATTATAATAGAATGTCCAAAATTATAAACGATTCTTCGATTTAAAACAAAATATTTTTTTTCTTCTTTTTAAATTAGTTACAATCTTAAAATAGATAAATTGCAACAAGTTACGATGTTAACTAAACTTGTTATTAACTAAATAAGGTTTCGTTACATTTAGTTAATTGTATTAAAGGCAAAGCAATGAAATTACTTTTGCTTACCTCGTAAAAATCTTCTCTTTGTTCCTTTTAGAAATTCGAGATTTGTTATTGCACAGAATGGTTTAACCCAGAAGGTTAAGACGAAAATGCAAAATAAATTAAAATGCATTACAAACTAGCGGTGATTATTAATGAAACGGGCTGATTTAAGAATCACCTCTTAATGCAGCAAAGAATTTCTTTATATAATTAGTCCCAACTAATGATTTTAATGAAAATTACTTGACATTTTGAGGTGTTTTAATTTTTCGATGATATGTTTACTCATTTTTATGATGAATGCTTAATGATCGTAAGTGTATCTAACGATCTTGAAAAAAATTTTACTGGTCTAAAGATTGTTTCGCACTGTTTTACAACACTCTATAAAAGTCGGGCTTTTTATTGATAAAAAACCGTTAAAGTGTGGTGTTAAATTCAGCAATAAGAAGATTAAATTCACTCGGATTAATTTTAATTTGTGTAATTATTTCATTAGAAAATATCCAAGAAAAATTCAGATGTTAACAATTTATTTATATTCGAATATTTAAAGTGCTATAAACTGCGCCGTCTAATAAATGTTTGAACTTGTTTTAAGAGTTTTATGCATGTTTAAACCTTAATATACACATATATATGTATATATTTATTTATTTTCATAAAAAATCAATAAATTTTATATGATATTTATATTAAAAATCGAATAGTATTATTTAAGACGTTTCTCTTCAATAAGTAGCGTAATAAATAGATGAAAAATAATTAATCAACGCGCTGTTCATTAAAATAAATTACGTTAATTTTTCGAAATTACTATTTTAAAATATAATTATATAGATTTTAACAAAGAAAATCGAAAATATAACTGTTCTTAAAAGTATTTATTACGTCTATAAATTTTTCAGAAGTGATTTATCCGGGATCGTTTTAGTGATTCACGTTTCACGTCGTCTTAATTAAACAGTTATTGTTATGTTTTACATTATCTTAATTAACTCAAGAACACTAATCCAAAGGATGGCGATAAAATATTTCCAAATAATTCAAGTTAAAACTAGCAAAACTCATTCGAAAAATTCTTTTAAAATATCAAACGAAATTCGGCAAGTTTTAAATTTAATTAGTTAAAGAATAGTTAATTACAAACGGGTAGTATTTAATAAATAATAACTTTAAATGAAGCAATCTTACTCTATTCCTTTAATGGAGTTACTAATTATTGCTACTGTTTATCCAAATGACTAAGATATTCTTCACTTTCGGTTCCTATTGTACAATAACTAAATTATGCAATGTTTCAGACAAGATAGAAACAATATGATTTTGTATAATTATTGTTTCTGTCAAATTATTGTTTAGAAAACATTATGGGTTTCTTTTGTTTATTATATATAATAAGCAATAAGGTTTCTCCCTATATAGATTAATAAACGATAAGGTTTATAACAAACAATAAGGTCTCTCCCTAACTTTATTGTTAATTATATATGATAAATAATTAGGTTTTAATCTTATTGTTTATTATATACAAAAAAAAGAAACCTATAAGGTTTTTTCTTTTAAACACAATTAAGATATTAAAATTACATTTTAAACAAACGGGATTATCACATTTACCACATAAAACGTTAAAAAATTCTTTAAAAATTCGTTTTTTAATTTATTTTTAATTAATTTTTAAAAATAAAAAGAAGAATCGATATTAATACGTTTACTTAACGTAAAATAAAATTAAACTCGAATAGAAGAAAATAATTAATTTTAATAACGTTAAGTTTTGTTTACTTTAATTATTTTTATTTACGTTTATTATGTATTATCGCCCGTTATTAAAATTAATATCAAACAAATTAAAATTAATCGAGTTATATTCCCATATATATTTTAATTTATGTTTTAAAACAGTTCATGTGTTTTATCTCGTTTTACAGATTCTCATAGATACGTATTTTGCTTTGTGTATTAACAGTAGCATTTTACTTTTAGTGTTTTATGGAAGTTGTGTTTATCATACGTGTAATGGACATGTGTTTTGTTTCGTGTGTTATATAGACAGGTGTTTTAATGCATTTATAATTGACATATACCAGAGATGGCCAAACTTTGTGTTACTATGAATCACGTACGAAAATCACAAAATACTCGAGAGAGACAATCAATTTTTTCGGGGTAATTCTTAACTAATGATTTAAAAAATGTTTTTTATATATTTACGATAAATAAGTTAATAAAAAATATATTATTTTTTTAAATTAAATAGATAATATTTCATACTAACTATGGACTTTTTATGGTACTCAGCCACATAGAAGATATCAGAATCGCAATTTGGCCAGAATGGATATATATAGTACTGTATTTTATTTTATGTATATAGTCATATTTCGAGTTTCGTCTCCTCGACTTATAACACTTCGGATTTATGTACATTTTGAATTGTCATCATTCCTCAAAGTTATGGCGCTTAATTCGGAGTCACGGTTCTCCAGCAGCGTATTTTTGAAAAAATAGTAGGGCCTATGCTTACTTTTTTCAAAATTAGTTCAACAGTGTTTCTTTTAGTTATAAATGCTTCCTTTATGCTAGTTAAGTACGTACATGACAAGTGCCGCTCACATTACATGCACTGATAAGTGAAAAAAGACAGTGCTTCCACTTATGCACAAGAGAGTCATGACATCAAGTTCGAGTTATGACATCAGTTTAGAACCTAAAATGTCTTAACTCTGGTTATGTCTACATTGTAAATACGTATTTTACCGTATCTATTACATATCTTTATTATATATGTAGTGTTTTGCTTCGTGTATTAAAGACAGGTGTTAGATTGCATGTGTAAAACACATATACTTTCGGGTTTTACTGTTTTTTATATACAAAATGTTTTATTTCATGTGTTATAGGTGTTAAATCCTGATTACAATACAGTACATGTATATTTCTTCATATATTACCACAGTGCCAAATTACGGATCTTTGGTATCTTCAGTATGGCTCCATACCCATGAAAATCAATAGAGCAAATATGGAGCAAATATTTATTTAGTTTTAAAAAATAATATATTTGTAATTTCTTTATTTACTATAAAAAGTTATATGCATCTATACAAAATAAATGCATGTTGAAATATATAATAAACAATTTATAAAACCATTGCTATGATTACTCGAAAAAATTGATGACGCTTTCACTGACCCAGAAACAAACAAAATGCGGTTCTCAAGTATTTGAAACTCTCCTATGTGGCTCGTAATAACATGAAGTTTGCCCATCCGATATATTACATATACTATAATGTATTTGTTTTATTTCATGTGTTACACATATTTATTTTGTGTGAAATAAAAATGTGTTTTACTTCTACACCGAACTCTATTTTTGTTATTTTAATTTATTCTTTACCGCGTATGATTTCATTAGGAAATAATGTATTCCTACTGATGTACAGATTGGTGAATCCAATTTTAGAAATATAGAAGAATTATTCTGATAGTATCATATTACAATACACTATCACCTGATATTATAATTACTTTCAGACTTATTAAGATATTGTTTAGATTATGCAAAATCGAGATTAAAATGCATAAATTAAAACCTCTTTGTTTTATTTTCATTCTTAAAAATAAATAGTTCTTAACTATTTCAGTTCATTAATTAAACAAAATTCAATTAAGTTTCGAGTTGTATAAATAATAAATTTATTCAATTAACTTTAAAAGCAATTAAATAATAAATCTCATGAAAAATGAATAAAAAAAGTGAAAAATAAAATGAATTTTAAACTGCAGTTTATTAATGGATGTTATTTTAAAATAAGTGAAAATTTTGGATTATTTTGATATATTGATTAGAGGTAAAAGATGGACTTACTCTTGCAAATGTAACTGTTCTACCTGTAAATTTAGAACAGGGATTTGGGAGATGAATAAGATAATTACAGTTTACTAGATCTTACTTGCAGCATAATAGAAGCGGCTTAGAACTGCAGACAATCGACAATAGCATCGTTATTATTATTGCATAAGTTCCCGAAAACTAATGAATTTTGTAACTTTATTAACAGGTCTTGAAAGATACCTTAGAAAGGATTAATTTTAGTTACTTTATGATGTGCACTGTGCTGAAGATTATTAATAAATGTGAAAATGTTTGTGTGTTTGTGTAACTTCAATAATAGATAGTTGATTGAAATAGTGATTTGTCTTATAAATGATAATGGTAGAGTTCTTAGTATAGACACAGAACTGTAATTGTTATTAATGTTATACATGGCACTCTACAAGAAAAAGTAAGATGAGAACAACATCAAGTGTAAGAACATATGAATTAATGTTTAGAAAACAAATAACGCTAAATATATTAAAATATATTGTAAGTTTAGAGAAAAATCTAATAGGTGTGATGAACAGCAAGTCATCTATATATGAAAATTATAGATCGGATATCATTTCTGTACAGTATTATTCCAAAAATTTATAATGAAAATTATCCATAAAAGAAAGGAAAACTTGAAGAATGGATGAATTGGAACAGTGGTCGTTAAATATCTGAAATAATTTTATCGCCCATCAATAGCAACTAAGGTATGAAACAATTTATTGGAATTCCTATAAACTATGTTGGTATATCAATGAGGACTGAGATTTTTGATCTTGCAAATTTCAGACCTCATTTAAATGGATTTGAACGAATCTAAAACAAATATTTACTACTTTAGTGCTAAGTAAAAACTTTATTTCTTGTTTCGCAAACTAAAAAACAAAGACTTCCTTAGTTCTCCATCCATTGCGGCAACGATTTTGTCAAAAAATTCTAGTACGTGGTATTATCTAAATCGTCATTCATCATTATATCCTTATATTTTGAGCTCTTGGTCAGTGAATTTTTAAATATATGGAAATTTTATAAATATTCAATTGCAAAATATTAACGTGTGAATTATGCTTCACGAATTAAAAGTATAATCACTTATTTCCATCAAATTCTTCAATAAAAAACAGTGAATTGAAACAAAAATTGACTAACAACAAGTGATAATTGACAGGTTTCATAAAAGCTCTTTTAGCGAGAATGATAAACATGGTAGAACAAGTGAAATGAAGAATAATATAAGTGGGAGCATGGTTTGAAAAAGACCTAATATATTGAAAATATTCTGAACAAACAATTTTATGAAAAGAAAAAGATGCAGAAATGTGCATTTCGCATAGAATATAGTTATAAATGTGAGAAAGCAAAGTTCGAATTTAGAATTTATTACTTAAATTGATAAGAAACTTAATTTTCTTTACACTTATTGGAGCGATATGCATAATATAAACAAGCGTATTATCAATTGAGACTTGTTTACTTTGAAGATCAAATCGGTTGTGGGATACAATTATTTATAATTTAAAATTAGTCGAAGAAAGAAAAAATTTATAATTTATTATTTTTAAAATAATGAATTATATCTAGTCATTCTTGAATCATCTTATCAAAGAACAGAAGAAAATTCATAAACTTCAAGAAAAAACAAAATGGCGAATTATTTTTATTTATATAAAATTCATAAAACACTATAAACAAAATACGTAATTAATTATGGAAGTATGCATAAATTTGAAAATATGCCTTAAACTGAATATAAGAACTACAGTATTATAGTGTACTGTAAAGAAATTGTTAACCAAAACAAGAATTCATCGGAATATATGAAATTTTAACTATGTCAGCCATATCACTCTATCAAAAATATGATATTTATGGTTAAAATATATGAAATATTATTAAAATGTATGGATCATTTAATTACTCTGATTTATACAAACAAAATTTATAATTAAGGAAGTTTATTGAAAATGTTTTATTTAAAAAGAATTCGTATTAAAAATTCTATGGAAGATAAACGTGATGAAAGGAAATTAAGAAAGATTTTTTGAGATATAACAGAAGAATGACCAAGGGAAAAAAAGTTTACGTGTGAAAAGAATATTAAGAAGATAAATATCTCTCTAGGTTGAATAAGAATGTGAGAAGACAGGTGTTATAGAACTTGACAATTAGATTAAAGATTAAGTCTCCATTTTATTATTTTGATACGCTATCGTTTTATAAATTTCTTTAATATTATATCTTTTATATAAATTTATTTTTTAATTGCACAAAAAGAATAAATTTGTATAAGTATGCAAGACTTAATCTTGCATACTTATACAAATTTTTCAAAATAAACAAATCCAAGATTACGTTTAATTTTTCAAAATATATATATGGAATCGATTAACGTTTAGTATTTTTATCCATTTTAGTTTCCATCGTGATTGGTAAGGAAATTTCCATTGAAACTAAAAATGGAATGATTAAAATCAAGCATTTATCAAATAATCTCAACATTATATTTACTTGAAGAATAACAAGATATTGGAAATCAAATATACTGCAGTATAAATCTTATCAAAATTTTTTAAAATTATCGACAGAAATTTTAATTTCCGTTCATATGAATGTCATGTTTAACGCACATATGAATAGGAATACAAGTTAGAAGTAGAAAGTATAAACTTACATAATTTCTTTCATTGATCCAAATATTAAATACAGTACAAAATTTTATTTAGTTCTGAAAAGTTTTACTGTCGGTTTAAAATTACATATCGGATTTTTTTATTTCATTAAGAAAATACTATTTAAATTTATGAAACTTCTATTAAATTGTTAGATATCTTCTTCTTCTTACTGTTTACGTGGAAGTTACGGTTCTCCTACTTTTCCTCCGAATTCGGAAAATTTTTATAATTTTTTTTTTTTTTTTAATTCTAAAAGACGAAACTTAATATCACGATAGAATATCAATCGAAATTTTCTCAAATTATCAAATTATAAAAATAAATTTATAAAATTTTTACTTTTAAAATTTCTAAAAAAGCTATATCGATTCTTTACACGAACTACAAATCCTTCATTTAATTAAAATTTACTAATTAGAAACGTTAAAGAATACAATTATCAAAATGTAATTAAGCAAAATTTTTGTGCAAAATGATTAAATTAATATATATATATTTCCAGTTTTTATGTTATTTTATATGACCATTATTGAACTGAGAACAAAATTATATATCATTGAACTTGAGTAAGTATCGAATCACATAATAATATGTTATCAAACTATTACAGAATTTCACACAAAATTTGAGTTAAATCGCACTAATTTTACAGAAAAAAAATTGTGCTTGGATACAAAAATTCTTCCCGTTTATTAAGATTGCAAATAAATTAATAAAAGTGGGTAAGTCTTGTTTGTAAAAAAAATCATGATAAAAATTCCGTAGACAAAGCAAGCGTGTTCGGAAATGTAATTTTCGTGAACCCAATTTAAATGACTTTACTGTCAAAGAGAGCTGTTAAAGCAAATTCGTCTCGCACAATACACACCACTGATGAGGATGACTTGAAGTGTGCCGCTTCTCCCAAATGGATCGACAGCTGTTGTCTACAATAAACTGTCTGTCTTTGGAATTGCAGACACAAATTCAGCTTCTACTTCCATGTAAAACTTCAAATGTTGCTATTAGCAACAGATAAGAAAACAATATATATTATGTCAACGATTTAAGAGAAGTTTTCCTGATATAAATGACACTAAGTTCGATATTTTGAACGTAAATTAATATTACACTCTCTCTCTCTCTCTCTCTCTCTCTCTCTTCAACAATTTTCGCTACTCTTTAATTTCCATGTCGATTTAATTAATTTGAAAGAATTTTAATCATCAAACTGTTAAAATCGAATAAGAAACGTGAGAAATTAAATTATAAGTTACCAAAACTAGCTTAATACTCACAATAAATTTTAAATTAAATATTTTAAGTGTACATAATATATATATATATATAGTTAACAGAAAATACTGTAAATAAATTATTTCGAAATTTATAAAATGATAAAAAAAAATTTAAGGATAAAATTACTTCGTTAAATAAATTCAATTATTATCATTCGAAGAAAATTAAAGATAAAAAAATTTTATTTATTTATATTTTTATCTTTGATCTCTATCAAACTGAAAGTTTTCATCTTTTTAGTTAATTTATTGAGTCAATAAAATAGCAGAGAGTTAAAGACAAACATCTACGTTCGTTTTCTTAAAAGAAAAAAATTTAATGGAATTAATTGGATAAAATAAAAGTATAATTTATTTTTTTTTAATATTATCCAAAACAAATAAAAATTTAATTTAAAAAAAACAAAATATTGAAAATTAAAGACAAATATTAAACGTTTTAAAATTGGCAAACAAATTTAAATGCATAAAATGCAAAACTGTATCCATTAACTATTATGGGTTGTTATAAGTTAAAACTTAAATTGAAGTGTAACTATGTTCGTCATAAATCTTTTATTCTTAGTTACTGTGAAGTAATATTGTTTATTAAATTTTTATTGTTGTCTTTTACTTTGCTCTTATTATATTCAAACTAGTAAACTAGTAAATTTATTAATATTATTATTAGTTTGATTAAATTAATGTTACTAGTACTTAAACTAGTAGACTAAAGCCATTAGCACATACAATAAACATGGAGCCATTAATACTGTAAGTTTACTAATTCAAGAACAAGTAGCGTTAGAACTAGAGATTTATTATTGTTTAGGTCTAACTAGTATTCAAACTAGTGATTAATTATTATTCTAAAACTAGTAAATAGTATTTAAGCCGGTAATTAATTAGTATTCTAAAACTAGTAACCATCTTAATTAAATATTTGAATACTAGTTACTACTTTACTAATAAAACTACTATTTGCTAGTAATCTTGTTAATAAACTAGAGTAATAATTAGTTACTAGTTCTAAAACAGTAACTAGTATTCAAACTAGTAACAATCATTAAACATTTGAATACTAATTACTAGTTTATTAATAAAACTATTTGCTAGTAATCTTGTTAATAAAGTAGAGAGGTAACTAATTAGTATTTTAATACTAGTAATCATTATTCGAACTAGTAACCATCATTGAACATTTAAATACTAGTTACTAGTTTACTAATAAAACTATTATTGGCTAGTAATCTTGCTAATAAATTAGAGAAATAACTAAATAACATTCTAAAACTAGTAACTAGCATTCAAACTATATTATTGAATATGTTGAATACTAGTTACTGATTTATTTAACAAAAAACTATTATTTACTAGTTTGCTAGTTGTATAAAACTAGTGATTAAAATTATTAAAAGTAGAAGGGAATAGTAATAAATATTTCACTAGTTAATTATTGGACGACATAAAATATTTGTATACAGTAAAATCAAAACACTTTATTATAGAATAATAAAATATGATTCCGATTAACTATCTAGCATAGGATAAAGGATAATTTATCGTCTACAGTATTTTATAGAACAATGATGGCCAAATTGCGGCTCGCGAGCCACATGTGGCTCTTTGCTACCTTCAGTGTAGCTCCATACCATGAAAGTCAATATGGAGCAAATATTTATTTAATTAAAAAAATATACTTGCAATTTTTTTATTTATTGTAAAAAATAGTATGCATGTATATGAAAGAAATATAATAAACAATTTTTGAAACCGCTATTAAGATTACTCGAAAAATTGATGTGGCTCGCATTGACCCGGAAAGAAACTGATTGCAGCTCTCAACTATTTGAGATTCTCCTATATGGCTCGTAATGACACGAAGTTTGGCCATCCCTGTTATAGAACAAAAAGATTTTCACTAATATATTTAATAATAATTCATTAAAGTCGATTAAAACTGTTAATTCATCAAAAAGTCGATATCTTATAATTTATGAAGCTTGGTTTTGGAGAGATTTATTATATCGTTTCTGATTTAATAGTTTTTATTATACGCATGTAAATTTATATATATAATTTAAATGTACCAAAAAAACGTGTTAAACGGTAATTTATTATTACAGAATTATCGCAGAGCACGTTTCACTTAAATATTTATGATTTGCTAAAAAAATGACTAATTATAATATACATACATTCTCAGTTAACTTCACGACTTTACAATAAATTTTATTTGATAAAAGAAAAATATTAATATATAATATAATAATAAATAATATATATTATTTATTATTAATATAAATATTTTTAAAATTAGATAAAGTTAGATTTTTTAAACTAATTAATATAAGTTTTCATTATTCTAACATATCAAAAATATATGCTTCTGTTTCCAAGAAATTGTTCGCACAAATTTTCTTAATTGTTATTGTGTAAATTTTCCGGTATATTAATAGAATAGAAATAAATTTAAGATAATGGGCTAATTCCGTTTTCCATTACTAAAGTTAACTGTGTATAGAATGGTCAGATGTATAAATTAATGTAAGGAGCCACTGTAATAGGAAACAGAAACCTCTAATGTTTGAATTTTGTCTCTAATGTCTAGAACATTTTATTTGCTTTATTTCTTTGTATTTCACTGATATTTATGCTAATAATATTTAATATTTAATGAATTCACACAAAAATTAATTAACGACTAAAATTTTTCCTGATTTACACTTAAATATAAATTTGTTTATAAAATGTTGTTCGCTTCAAATTGATAATTACTACTTTTTGAAGTAAATCTCTTGTCAATATACTTGTGCCGACTCAACGATTCAGAAACTTTTACTATTTATTCAAAGGAAAATCTTTTGATCTTATCATGTTTTCGATAATTTTAATCAATGTTCACAAACATTTTGCTGTAAAAAAAAGTCTTTCAACGTTTATAATTTATAGAAGAGAATTTAATTTTCAAATTATCGTTGCGGCAAAAGTGCCGACTATCCTGAAGGAAACAAAATGAGAGCTGTGATTTTCTGCTCTTGGAAGAAAGTACATTTGCTAGCTTCGTTTTTGATCATTAAAGTCAAATAATAAGCTTTTTTCTAATCCTTAAGACAAGAAGTCATTAATTAATAAACATTTTTCGTTTTCTTTTTATGATGATATCAGTTATTTTATTGGAATCTACTTCCATCTCGATTCACAATGAACCAGTCCACCTATGTTTTCGTCTATTGTTACAACAGATACTAAAAATGTTTAATCTTTCTACATTTAAACATTTTCTGTGGCTGAAAGTACCATTTGAGAAACAAATAGTACTTTCAGCCACGAAATTGCTTTCAACTAATAGTCGGTGTATAAACGTACCTATTTATTTTCTTTATTTTCTAATGGATAGAAGCTGAAAGATTCATGTTGATTGCTCACTTTACTGAACTTCGATCTTTTTTGTGTATAATTATATATGCTCGTACTGTATTCTCTTAACATTTAATTTAGAAATTTATCAAATTTTTATTCTTAAAGACTTCATTCTTCAATATACTAATAAAAATTTAGATTTATATCTATTTAAGTTAATAGATATTCTACAGTTCAATAATTTTTGAACATGCGGTTCATTTTAAATTCATACTAGTCCGTTTTTTAACGATTTAAATGCAGTAAACGAATACGATACTTTTTGTTTTTAACCTTAGAACCTTCATTCGATTTGATGTTTTCAATTTTTAGAAATCTTGTTACTTCTCTTTTTAATTTGATGACGATTGTCATCAAATTAATAGGTGAAGTAACAAGATACGTAAGAAAAAAGCCAGTATTTGCTAATATTTTTAATATTTAGAAAATGTGAATTCTGCTATTATTGTGACAATTCTCGTTCACACTTTACTTGAATATTTAATCGGATTTAATGTAGTTAGCTACATTAAATCTCATTGTTTTAAATGGCATTTTTAAAATAATGAGATTTTATGAAACTTATCGGTATTACATTAAATCTTATTATTTTAAAAATGCTCTTGATATTAAAGCTCTTATAAAAATAGCTTTAATATCAAGAGATCGTCGGCCTGATGGTTACAGTGGAAGCGTGCTATGCTTCCACCCTTGAGGCCAGATTCAATTCCTGGTCCCATACCTCCAGATTTTTTCAGGACGAGTTCGGCCCCTGCAGTTGAACTCTATCCTCCACCTGATGGTGGATCCCACATAGCATGTAGGCGGCTCGTTGTGAGACTTGGAATATCCTGTCGCTTAGTATCTATACGTGGAAAGCGGCATAAAACTATAGAAACTATAGGTACAGTAAAAGGAAAAACTATAATATATAAAAAGATCTTATAATTCACCATTGCCTTCTTAAGTAATACAAAACTTATGCCAATAACATTACTGTAATCAATACTTATAGTTAAGAGAGAAAATAGGAATTCTTTATGTATGAATAAGACATTAAAAAAATTAATTAATTTTGTATGCACACAGTCAAAACAAATTAAAAGTTTTAGTTAAATATTCTATCTTAGAAATTTGGAAGAAAATCAATTATTTATTATAAGTAAACAATGAAACTTTTATTTAAGAAATTGTTTTTTGTATTAAGAAGCTAAATAAAAATATTAAATTATTCCATTCTATGAGATCTTCAAACTAGAGCAAAGTGTATAACTTAGAAATTCTTAAGTAATAGGCCAAATTTTATGGAAAGGAATTCAACCTTCAAAAAATTTAGAAAAACAGACAGACAACTTCAAAATTCCAAACTATTGATTTGAAAAACGCCAACAGGAGTTTTAAAATTTAATTGAATTTGTGTTGTGATGCATTTAGGAATCAAATAACATCAATTTTTCATATTATATATATTTTTATTTTAATATATCTGAAACCTCGCGTTAATTTTTAATTATAACATCAAATTTCTTCGAATTCCTTTCAAAAAATTAGAAAAATCTATTACCGTTCTAATCGAAAATTTATACAGCGGTCAGATTTTTATAATAAGATGGCGAATTGTACCATAAATCAAATTTATGGCGAATTTTGGCATTCTTTACAGTAGAATACGAAATTTGTCAAAATCAATAATTCTTTGAGAGCTATCACCAGTGGAAAAAGTAACAAAAACAAAAATCGAATAGCATCGCAAGTCGCAAATCTTGCTTTGTCCAGTCAATTAAATTTTAGATATTTTGATGAGAAAATTCTCTCCTTTTTACTTCCACGCTATTTTTCTTTTTTGAAGGTTTCATATTCAGTAGTGAATTTTCAAAAACCCGACACAACACTTGAACTTTAAACGATAACAACCCATTTCTTTTTTTAAAATATGCGACCGTGTTCTTCTTCGTTTAAAATTTAATTAAGCAATACTCATTAAATACGTAATTTTACTAACTCTAATGATAAAGAATACATTTAAAATTGTGAATTTAGAATAATTATCACAGTATTTTTTAATTTAAGCACTACAGTTGAAAAACTCGCATTCAAAACAATATTTATGAATATAACTTTCATATTCATTTAAAATTAAACAGTAACCATATCTCATTTCTGTAACTGTTGATAATATTTAAAAATTTATTTTCTATATCTCAACACTTTCTAATAATAAAGTTTAGATAAAGAAAAAAAAAATCATTAATGTTTTCCTAATTTGTTTACAAGAAAGACTTTTTCTCATTATCCACATTTCTCTATTCTCTTCTTCAAATTCTGATATTTTCCGTTAATTTCATGTTTATTCTTGTCTAACCAGTCCGTGCATGTATATTTTCTTCATTTAATAATACAAATGTTTCATTTTAGTAAACAGTAATAAGACGATTGTGAATATGAAAGGCATATAATTTGACATTGGCAATCTTTATTATCCCATATAATAAACATTTTTATTATATAATAAAGCGCCTGTTGTTATCTTTATTTTTGTTCAAAATCGTTATCTCACTGAGTTCATTAAATTCCTCAGGAATTCGATTAACTAAGTACAGAAAGGAAACTCCATTGGTGGCGCGCACACATACATACACGCAGTGTTTACAATATTTGCAATATTATTATCTTGCATTCTGTGCTATTTTTAGAATTAATAATACTTAATTTTAATAAAATTTTTAAAAATTTCCTCTGGAAAATATATTTTAATTTCTTTTTTTAATAAATGTTCTTACGTAAAATTATTGTTTCGTATTAAAATGTGATCATATTTATCGTTTTTCTGTCGTTAATAAAAATATGGTAAGAAAGACATTTTCCTTTTTTAATTTTAAACTCCAGCTTTCTTTCAAATCAATAGAAAACATATTTTAAAGTCTTATATTTTTGAAAACGTTTTATAAATATATGTTTTTTTAAAGATATATATTTAAGATGCGAATTTCCCTTTTTTTATTAAAATACTGTATTGCTAATTATTATGCGTTATTCATCATGCTCCAGTAAGCAAAATAAATATTAGTCTTTAATTATTACTTTGTAAAAAAAATTTTTTAAATAAATCTGCATCTATAAGAAAAACATTTTCTTAAAGAAAAAGCTTTTTAAAATATTTAATGATTTAAAAAAAAAATTAAAAGTAATAATTTCAAATGTATTAGTCGTAATAGTCTTTTCATTGTATGATGTTTACAGATTATATTGTACCGTAAGTAAGTTCACAAAACTTGCAAATTTGTTGTTTTTTTTTTTTTTGAAAAAGTAATGTTTTAAAAATTATATTTTCTTCGTACTGTTTAGATTTATAAAATATTAGCAAAACACACCGAGTATTTTGTCCAAATAGCTTCTAATGACAGTTTATGGAAACTTGTTAGAGTATCGCGATTTCTAAAACTGCTTAAAAGCTACACTGTCATGAAAAAATTAATCGATATATAAGAGGAAATCTGTTGTATCATACATCCATCTGTATATCTGTGTGTATTAATTGTCGGAATTCCCTAATAGTATACCTATATATTACTCGTAGAATCATAGGAAATGGTTTTTTTCCGTGCAGTTTTACGCCGCATTCCAATGTGTATCCTATGATACTAAGCGGCAGGCATTCCAGTTCCCACCACAAACAGCCCACATCTCTGGTAAGGTCAGCTGTCAGGTTAAGGATGAGGTTCGACGAGCCGGACGCAGAGCCCTTCTGAAAAAATCTGGAGTTGGGGACCCAAGAATTGAATCCTAATTGTTCAATTCCCAGGTCCCACAATTCCAAATCCCCAGGATTCCCCAGATGAAAGCACAGCAGGCTTTTATTGCGGTCATCCAGCCGACTAGGAAATGGTATTAAAATATGGTTCCAATTGATCAAAAATGCGGATATATACAGGAAACAGACAGATCAACAAATATTTAATTATACATATATATAGATTGATAATAATTATAATAACATGGCAATCACAACAAAAAAAATTATTAAGCAAACGTCCGAAATGTAATACTTTAATATAGGATTTATAATGTTTAAAGTTTATATTTAACATAACAATTAATACAGTCATTATTCTATACGCAAATAGTTTGTTTACTTTTATCGTTTTTCACTTTACAGATAGAGAAAAATGGCTTTTCTAAAAACGAATGAATAGCAAAAGTAATTTCTTATTCCGAAGTTGATTTATCAGCATTGACACCATGCATTATTCCACTAAATGGCGGAGAACTTTTACTACTATAGCGTTCAGATGGAAAGATGTCCGAGTTTTTTTATATTTTCAAAAATATATATTAAATATCTTTTGCCGTTTTTTAGAACGGTCGGATGATTATTTTCACGTTTCATGCCATTATCGTGCTATTATGTTCATTTATCTGGTGTAGGAGTTATTGTGAGTGTTATAATAAAAATAATTTCGTTCGACTTCCACAACAAAATAAATTCCTCCATTACATTACATAATAAATACTCTATGAGATGCGATTTTGTTTGTGTATTATTGAATTTGGGGAAGTTTTTAAATCTGGGAGTCGTATTTAATGATACAAATCCAGGTTAAAGAAAGAGAAGTTTCGGTAGTACATAATGCAACTTTCCTGTTTGCCTTTCTCTTGAGAACATTTTTTTCATTTTGATATGATGGAATAAATACTGCGTCTAGAGACACTGAATAACCGGATACCAAAATAAACTCTAGTTATGTTATGTCGAATACTACAGGTAGTTCTTATCCATAACTTTAAAGGATAGTGCTATTATTGCGCATCGTAACTCGTTGGTTTATTCCAGCGCTGACATTTATTTCAACGTCCTTAACTCATTGTAAGGAACAATATTGACTTTAAAAGGCAACTTTGTTAGAGGTTTTTAAAATCTTCGTGATGCAAACTTACGCCGTGTTTTAAAAGAGATTTGTAAATTTATCGTGAAAAGTTTATGTGAAAAGTTACGTTCAAAAATTTTATTAGACAAGATTCGATGCGCTCAATTAATAAATCCACGTTTTATAAAGAAGAGACATATGTGCACTATGAATATTGAAATACTATTCTTTACCTGAGAACACTTATTTTTGAATTTTAGATTATTTTTGTGAGGTAATAAGCTTTTGAGATAATCTTATCTGGATCATCCATGCATATAATATCTGTAATTGTATCTACATTAAATTCGGTATTAATTATAAATATACAAAATTTGATTCAGCACGGTCTTAAAAATAAATTATTTTTGTCTACTCTCACAAAATACCATTATCTTCTAATTAAAACTAATGTATTTATTTATAATCCAATCAAAATCATATTTACAGTAGCTTGAAGGGATATAATGAAATCCACACACATCCTGTTCATATATTATCATTAATGTTTGCATTGCATCAAATTAATTTTAATAATTCTTTTTAAAGCATTTTTTTAATTATTCTCTACCTATGCTACTATTTCTTTCGTGCTAATCCTTTATTAATCGAATATGAATCTGAATTCCCAAAGAAAATTCATCTGTTTAGGAATTTATAACTAAACAGACAAAACCCATAAACATAAACAGTAAATCTAAGAGTAAATTATGTTTTTAATGATCGGTTTGAGAATACTAGTATCCTTTATTTCCCATCAAGTTACTTGTTATGGCTTTAAAAATTTTTTTAAGCATAATATCACAGAGGGAAGTTATAAGGGCCGGATATTGGCGTATTATGATCTCTAAACTATAATATTTATAGATTAGAAACTATAATACGCATAAACTCAGCCCTGATAACATCCTTACATAATGTAGACCTAAAAGTAATATTTTTGTGGCTTCTAAGCTATATTATTTTTACAGCTTAGGAATCACAATACGTATAACCCAACCCTAATAACATCCGTACGTGATGTAGCCTATACGTAAAAATAATGTTTTTGTCCTCTTAACTATAATATTTACAGATTAGTAACCACAATACGCATAAGCCCAGCCTCGATAGCATCCCTGCATTATGTATACCTAAAAGTAATGTTTCTGACCTCTAAGCTATAATATTTACAGCTTAGGGCCACGAACTTTATTTTTTTAATGACGTAAAAGACCCTTATAATGTTACTAGCTTTTGTAACTCATATCAGCTTTAAGTATTATTCTTTATAGTTTATGTTTGTTAAAAAAGTGACCAAACTGTAATCAGATTAATAACGCGACAAGTAATGAAATCGAGCCGGGAGTCCGGATTCCCCAAAAAATATCTGATAAAGAATCCGATACAGAATTATCGAAGCAAATATACGAAACTCGGCACTGGCATAGCAATTAAATTAGATTTTTACACTTAATAATAATAATAAATTAAATAATTTCAAATTTAAATTAAAATTTCTACAAAATGAATTTTTATTTATTTTTAAATATCTCTCTCTGTAATTATAACTTTAAAAGTAATTATTAAAATTAATAATGTCGAAAGTAAAACTTTCGGCATTCATCAATTTATTAATTGAATTCTTTGAATATATACATATATCTATATTTATATATATACGACGACTTTTCTAATTATTAAGATGTGCATATTTACAATTGTAATTAAATATTGATATCTTTGTTGTCATTTATAATTTATTTATTTCATTGGAGTTAAATTATATTAGATTTAATTCTATACTCAAATATTACAGAAAATGCCATTAAGTAGAGAATTATTTTGAAAATAAATTGAATTTAATCGTAATTTTATATATACATTATTCGTTTCTCTAAATATAGAATTTTCTAACATGCGAATTCCGTATAATGCTTTCTTTCGTTAATAAATAATTTTCTTACGTTGCTAGACATCATAAAATATGAAAAAAAAAAAATATATATATATATATATATATGGAAAAAAATGTTTAAATATTTTTCATATATGAAAATTTATGAAATTTTATGTTTCAAAATTTAATACGCGCATAAAAATGCATTAGAACTGACCGCTGAATATATATTTCGTAGACACACTTCTTTATTGAACTATGACGTTTTATGATTTAAGTGGTAAAAATTGATAATAATATTTGGCGATCGGCAATATTTCACAAATTTTTGTTTCATACGTGACCATATCCGTTACATTCACGGGAATGAGAAAAAAGTGGAAAAAAAAAATTATAGATTGATGCGAAAAATTTTATAGTTACCCGTGTAATTTTTCTACACTAATTTTTTTTTTAATTTAAAAATATTATATTTGGCAAATTTATATTACATCAGGTAATATATTTTATCTTTGCAAACATCTATAAAATAATATATAATTTAGTTTAAGTCCGTAAAAGTCGTAAAAATAATTTTTTCGTGCTCATAAAAATCGAATTAGAATAGAATATGACGTCGGTTTGGATGTGAAGGGTCCTAACCCACAAAATTTGAAAATTTGAGTTATAACCATTGATGGAATGTAAAATTCTAAATTTTTACACTCCATCAATGGTTATAACTCAAATTTTAAAATTTTGTGCATTAGGACTCTTCACGTCAAAAGCGACCGTGAATGGATAGAGAAAATAAATATTCGACATTAATATGGGGAATATAAAATTTAGACTTCAAAATAAATTTTTTAAAATATTCCTATAATTACCACTGTAAAAATTATTTACCTTTAAGTTAAATATATTTTTAAAATTAACATGAAAAAAGAAATTATTAATTAAGTGACATTTTCCGCTATTGAGTATGAGCATAAATAAGAAAAATGGCGTCCGTTGCTCTACTTTAAAATAATTTTAAATACAAAAATAAATTAATCAAAAAATAAAAAATGATAATATTTTATAGTTTATGAAAAAATTGAGCAGAGAAAGAGAATCTAAGAAAGTACTAAATAAGATGAAAACTTTATCTTACTAAAGCATGCTGTAATTGTAATCTTGTTCAAGTGTTAAGTCCATTGAAGAGACAATCAATACAACCTTTAACCTATAACCTCGCTGTTATAACTTTTCTTGTAACCTGGATATCTATTAATCCTTCTATTTTTAGATCGAATTTCAAAGGAGGAAAAAATAAATAAACTTCTTTATTATTATTATTATTATTTATTATGAAAATCACAATTTATGTTTTATAAAACGATAAAAATGATTCAATGCACCTTATCGTTTCGTTGAATAAATATAAATACTAGTAAATTTTTATTTATTTTTTGTCGTTTCCTGTAGTGAAACCAATCGATACTGCACACAGAAATAAATGTATATAAAGAAAGAAGACGTTTCTCTCCGTTAATGCGAGATTTTAATTGAGAATGCACTTATATTTATAAATATATTTTTTTCTTCGATAAAATTAAAATATGCATTCAAAATGTACAGTCGATCAGAATAACAAAAGCTTTAAAAGCTTTTTAGAAAATTTTTAAAGTTATAAAAGATCTTATTTCTTTAAAGAATTAATGAATTCTCAAATTCGTTGAATAAAAAAAAAAGTTCAAAAATTTGTCTGGAGTATTAAGTGATGTTAATAACTGATCGTTACGCTAGTTGGTTATTTTAAGAGCGTAACTAATAAAAATTGTGAAAAATAGACTTTCCGAATGAATATTTTGTTTCGTCTGGGAACTTATTGATGGCAGGCAGGTGAATTTTTTAAAGGTTGTATGGCAAACTGTAATAAATTGAGGATTAGCTGCACAAACTCCAGTCGAAGCTTGTTTACCAGTGATACTGATGATGTTTTATTATACTTAAATATTGAATTATTATATTTGGAATAAATGTTATAGTGATATTCCTTTTCTGTTGGTTCTGTTTGGCTGTTGCAATCTAAAATAGTTTCCTGCTGAGTTCAGTTATCCACAACTGGCTTATGTTTACATTATTTCTTTTGTGAATTGTTAAATGTTCGTGGTCATATTTTATTCAGAGAAGTAAACAACAGTCCCATTTATGGTTATTTTAGAAGATCGCCTTTAAAAGAACCATTCGGCTAGTCTATAAAAGTTATAGTAACATCAGTTTTAATACGTTATATATGACCGTCATCTACAAATTATCAGTATATAAAAGTTTGCATATAGAATCTGCAAATTTTATAAGCTACTATTTTCTAATGCTATATCAATCGAACTTTTGCAGGAACAAATGTTCTCCAGAAACTGGAGAATTTATGTTTATTGCAATTCGAGATTCTTCAAGTTATAAGCAAGAATTTATATTAAAATTATCACATACCTGTGAATATCTGTATTTTCTCATACTATAGTATGAAAAGGTAAAGCTGATCTAAACAGGAAAGCAATCAGATATGTATTTTAATATCGTCTCCAGACATACTTAAAATGTATAGAAATATATATCAGTTCCTTTCTTCTTTTTCAGTTTAAAAAATGAAAAAGAAGAAAGGACCTGATTTATATTTGTGTGCATTTATTTGTAAAATTTTAATTAACTCGTTGTTTGCTTCATAAGTGTTATTTATAAAACAAATAGCGTTTTCATACGTTTAATTATCATGAAATTTGTTGAAAAACTTTGTTTTTCTTGTTTTATTTTCTTCCTTCTGGCAGTATAAAGATGAATTTAATAAAATTAACGCATCTTCGTTCCGCTTGTTTTTATACTTAATTCTTTTTGTTTTGCGTGTGTGTCAATAAGTGCATTGCCTACGAGTTAAGTTTATATTTAATCATCGTTTTAAGACTAGAATCATTGTTACCGCACTTGTAATAGTTGAAAATTGGCAGATAATTATCTGCAATGATACAACTCATTGAAGTTGTAATATTTTATTACTAATTAAAGCCTTTAAAAAAGGAGAATTTTAATTTTTATATTTATAAAACTTTTATCGAATTTTTTTATCAGTTTTCTCGTCGATTAAACATATTATACTATTAAATATTTTATTCGTAAATGTTTTGATTATTTTATTCATAAGAATATGATCTACTCTACATAAAATTATTTCAATTAAAATTTTTAATAGTAAAACGAAATGGAGCTAGATAAATTTAAATTACGATTGTAATGGAATCATCCAAAGTTCGAGGAACAGGAACATGGAAACGAGTTAAATCCTAAGAAAAAAAAAAAAAGAGTTTGGAACCCAGAAGCTTCCAAAATTCTAAGATTATTTAAGTGTCTCTCGACTTTTTTTCTGTCTGCCTATATCTTAGGTTATTCAAGTGGCCATCTGAGAGTTACAATAAGAAAAGATTCACTGCAGTCATGAGAGAAAGTTCCATCTGTTTCATTGTAAAAGTATGGAATTTTTTTGTTTTTCATTTGAGTTTAGAGTTATATCGTCCAAAATATTTATTAAATTAAGAAGAAAAATCGCTTTTTAACGTTAAGCTGTATTTATTCGGAAAAATTACAATATCGTATGTTATAAATAAATCAGACATTACATAGTTTTAATAATAATTCCTAATGATCTTTTTTGATGTATGGACAAAAGTGAATATTGTGATCATTTTTATGATAATAGCCATACGTTTAACATTAGTACTAAATTATAATTTTAAATACATTTTCCTCTACCAGTGCATAATGATATCTAGATGGCAAATCTTAAAATTTTCAAGCATTTAAATAATAAAATGATTATCCAACATTAATGGTCGTATATTTATACATTACAATATTCGATAACATTTTATAAAAATAAATTCTTTGATATATACTTAAAATTTAATTTTCTCTCGTTTTTTTCAATGTAGTTGCATCAATTTTAAACAGTAAAACTATTGAATGAAATTATTATTTTTTTTTTATTAGTCTCTAAAAATGAATGAATAAATAAAAACTATACATAAATCTGCATTTCGATGCTGCTATTAATCTAAAAGAATATCTTCTAAATATGTAAATCCATCAAATCTTCGTGTTCGATGTTTGTCGTGATTATAGCGTGGCTTATCACGAAGGATTGAGAAAAAGCAACAAAAACATATTAAGAAAAAGAGGAAAGGTTATATTTATTTATGTAATAAATAAATAGAAGTATCAGATTTAAATAAATTAGCAAAAATGCTGATATATTACTCGAATTTCGCAATTAAAATATTTATAGACTTAAGAAATTCGATGCGCGACATTTTATTCTCTGAGTAAACAAATATTAACTTCGTTGATCTCGTAAAAAATTAAAAAAAAAAATATTAACTACAATGTCATTTTATATAAATGTCATCGATACGATGTTTTATAAAAATAATAATTTATTTAAATGATTACTCTCCCATACTGTATGCTATCTGGTAATTATTTATAAAGGTAAGATTACAACGTTATTCACGCATATCATGAATTTTTGATGGGTTTTTCGGCTTTCTACGTGCTGTTTTTCATTTTATTGAATCATTGTTGATCTAAAAACGAAATTTCGATTCGATGTTTTGTTAATGAAAACATCGGAAAATTCTTTCGATATAAAATGGAAACCTTTTAGTCATAATTAATATTTAAACATGATCTCTTACGAGATTTAAACTTGCAAATATTGTTTGGACATTATTGGCAATTCGAGTTTGAACTGTGATTTCAAAGAAACATAAAAAGTTAGACAAACATTCAACTTAAAGCAAACTTAAATATTTAAACAAAAGAAGTTCCAAAATCGTAAAAAATTAATGTTTAATTTGGAAATTTCATATATAATTTTTATCGATTAGTCTACTCGAAGATAAGAAATTGCGAAAAATATCGCTTAATTTGTAAATATTAAATGATTTCTTAAAGTAGCTCTCTCTATTTTTGCTTAATATTTTCGTGAACAATAATTAAATTTTTATCTCTGCTTAGCTTCTGAATTATCTTATTAATATGTTGTATACATAAAAGTGAAAGTCTGTATGTCTGTCCCCTATGCATTCTCCATACCGTTTGATCTATTGGAACCAAACTTATGGATCATAAGAATAATATAGCATATTTTGAGTGAAAATTGCCCCACGCGCAAGATACGTTTTGGCATTAATACTCAGACTTTTGTTGAAATTTGGGTATTGCTGGGCATTTCTGTTAACTGGAAAGATTTAAAGTTACAATAATATTAAGATTCTGGCTAAGAAAAATGGAGTGGATTATGGAGCTGCAAACGTGCGAGATCATTATCAGACATAATGATTCTGTGATTGATTACGAGAACCCAAAAAATGACATCATTATGATGTCATACCGATTAGATATGACGTCATAGTACGCATTTCTGGCACACGATGTCACGAAAATGCTGAATTAGCTAACTACTTCTATGTTTAATATTGCATCGATTAAACATCATGTTTTATCGGCTCTCTTTACGTTAAAACTAACATTTTACATACTTATAAAACGTTAAAATTTTTTCATAATTTATTCTTATGTAATTTAGTTTAAAATTTAATTCCTTTCTTAGAATTTTTTTTTTTTTTTGTGTGTGTTTACATGCTAAGTAACGTTTAAATAAGTTATAATAATTTTCTTAATCTTTTTTTGTTTGCAATGTACGAGAAATTCCATTTATTTCGTTATCTTTATTTATAATGTCTATAATTTTTATTTCTCACTCTAGTTATTTGATGTCTCTATCGATAAAATTTTTGTTTTCGCATCCACTGGGACCAAATCAGAAGTGACAAATTAGACTTAAGTGACTAATAAATAATTCCAAATCAAATTAACGTCGTAAACTTCTAACCTATCGATGTAATTTAGAGTAAATTTAACATTTTTCACTTACCAGACGAAATTTTTATTTACTTAAATTACGTTTTCCATAAATATAAATTTTATACTCCTTTTTTTTTCTTTATATAAAAAAAAACATCAAAAGAATTTTTCATTCCGTAGATGTCTCGACTTTTTGAATTCGATAACTGGGTGATCATATTGCCCTTGGCAAATGCTTTTTCTCAATAAAAATTGGCTGTATAACTCTTGATCGAGTTGAAAAATCGACAATAAGTCGAGCACTTGAAGAATAATGATTCTTTATCGAATTCCTCTTGATAAACTTGATAAGAATCATCTCACGTTAATCAAAAATACACTTAAAAAAATGAATCGTCGCACTAAATGGTGTTAAATAATTCGAGAAAAATTTTCCAATTTTAAATTAAACAAAAGGTTTATTCTTTTTTATACTGTTTAAACGAAAGCATTTGATACTGGTGATTAACTATTTGATAAAATTAATTAGTTTTTTATACAGAAATTAAATATTTATATTTATTTAATTAAAAGAAAATTAATTTTTCTTTGTATAAACCGAGAAAGATTGGTTTTAAATTAAATAAATTTTTAAAGATTTAACGCTTCCTGGCTTTTTTTTTTTTTTTTTTTTGGCAAGCATTAAGTCAAGTCATCCATTTGATTTCATGCCTTTCACACTCTAAACCCTATAAACTTTTATGGGAAGATTATTTGTCTAATAAATTTTGCTTAATTGACTTAAAAAACGTTTTACCTTCTTTGTTTTCTTTATCTATTTTTATTTATCTTTCTGTTTATATACAGTATATATAAATTTTCTAACGAAAGTAAAGATTAAAATAAAATCCCAAATTTCACGTGATTAAATTATTATAATGACCTTTCTGTTCTTTAAAAGCAGTAAAATATTTTATTCATTCAGTTAAGAGTTCTTATTCTACAGAAAAATTTTCATTCGTTACTAACTAAAGTACTTAAAGAATAACTTATAAAAAAAAAAAATATTCTGTTTTTCGTACTGCTTTACATATATTGGTTGGAAAAAAATCAAACTTTATATATTAAATCCTATTTTATTAGTCTATAGAGTTTTTTAAAAAATCTGTTTTAATGATTAATCATTAATCGATTTTGATAATTATATAGCTCTGTATAAAAAACATCTTCATAAAGTTAAATCTTAACTTCCAGTTATCTTTATAAAATTAAGTTTTAATTTTATAAAGATAACTTTCGCTAGTTATCTTGCGAAAGCAAAATTCAAAAATTTTAATAGGAAGTTCTGTTTTCTACCTTCTGTTTTTCAACTTTGTAAATAAAAAATGCTTTAAATTTTAAAAAAAATGTATATAGGACTGTAAAATAGCTTCACCAGTATGAAAATCTTAAAAATGAATATAATTTAAATGGTTTTAAATCCTTAAAATATTCGTAATATTTGTGGAATTAATTCTGCTCCAAGGCGAAATATCTTTTAAAAAAAATATTGCATAAACTTTCTCAGAAATTCGTTCGGATAGAGTAAAATCGAAGCGAAAGTGTAAATTGTCTCTCATATCTCGGAACACATCACACAACATGGGGAAGTAGCTATGACACAATCTCTTTATGACTGCCAACCTGTTATAGTTTCTGAAAGATATAGAACTTATAACAGATTTTATATTTCTCAGGTTCTATACAGAACCTATAATAGATTTTATATAGAATCTGTTATAAGTTCTACAGTTTTCGGAGGAGGATGAAATATCAAAGGTGAATTTAAAGGATGATTTTCCGATAACTTTTAAAAATATGGAAAATAAATATTCTGATTTTTTTTCTTGAAACTTGAGAAAAACTATTTAGATTAATTATTAATTTTTATATAAAAAATTTATTAACGGATTATCAATATTCGGGATTAACGAAGCGAAAACATTCCAGTAAAGATATGGTCAATAAAGATTATTTCAAATCCAATATTAACAGCCAATGTTCTGTTATATATATCTTTAGTTATATTAATACTCACAAAATATTATTTTGAGTATTTTAATAAGTACTCAGTAAACCATTCAGTAGAAAGATTTACAACGTGTTAATAACATAAATTTTATTCAGGAAAAGCAATTAAAGATGTCTAATTGTAATATTAATAAAAAATTTAAACATGCAGGGTTTAAACGGTTAAAAAAAAAATTCCTATGTGAACCGTTTTACCCCATTCTTTACGGTTAGGACGTCAATGAACTAGTTAACAATTAATGATCAAGATGCTATTAGAGAATCCGAACTTCGAGATAAAACTATCGTAGAGTAAAAATCTCTTTGAATACCTATTAGGTGGAGTGTACATGCAGCTGGCAGGTCTTTAGTAAGGATCCGAACTCGCAACCATCTGGCGATGAGCCAGAGCTAAGGTCACACCATCGACTTTAGTAAAAGAGCAAAGTAAGAAATTACTTGGTGGCATTTTTACTTTATTTTTTTTTTATTCTGCATAATTTAATAGTAACGTCAAAAATATTTTAGGTTTTAAAAATTTTATTATAGATAGCGATGATTACGCAGCATGATGAAAAAAATAGAGGAGGAAAAAAAAGACACTTAAAACGAAGAAATACTATTACATCGAAAGTTATGTCACATTTTGACAGTTATTGGTTTTTTTCTCCGTAACAAATGACTGTTATCGAAACAAAGTTAAAAATATTACTAAATATTAAGTAAACCAGAACGAGAGATTAAAAAAAAGAAGTAAAATATAAACGTTTAAATCTAATTTCTTTTTATCGACATGCAATCTCCGGTTGAATTATTAAAGCTCAAATTTCTTCTTATATTATTTTTCGTCTTAAAAAGAAAAAAAGTTATGATGTTTTCATACTTGGTACAAGTACAGTCAGTTTATTATTATTATAATTCATTCACAAAATCGTGAATTATAGCAGCCCTAGTAGATCTTTATAAGTTACTTTTAACTTTTAAAAATTAGAAAGATAAAAGCTTCTAGTTAATAAATATTTATCATTCGTTTTCTTTTTTTGTATGTTTAAAGAGAGAAAATTATTATTATTATTATTATAAATTTATTAACATTCATAAATATTTACTACATAGAAATCAGATCTCATAGCGCATAAAATTCGCTCATTATTTAATATTCATAATAAGGAATTTAAGTTTAGAAATCGTTTAAAACAAACGAATGTAGAAAGAGTTACTTTACAAATGAAATGATTAAAAATACGGAATTGAAATATATGTTATCAATGGCATAACACATATATGTTGAATGTCGTAAAGATCTATAAAATAATTCCGTAGTTATTATAGAAAAACTTCAGAAAATTGAACGCCGCCATTTTTAAACAGATGATTCTACACGATTAATTAATGTTATTTCAAATTCGGTTTTAATAGTTTGATCGCCATACTAAATTTTATTAGCATGGCCATCAAACTATTTTATTTTATCTCTAATAACATCTGAACTATTCTATCAAATAGTTCAGAAGTTATTAGAGCTAAATCTTTGAAGTCTGATCAGCCGCCATTTTTAAACGATTGAAGATAAATTGCTAATTGACGAGTCATCAAGATCATCAACTTAAATTATTCGATCAGCCCATAGAGATTGACTATTTTTATTGGATTTTTATACCATATAAACTCAATAAATAGTTCAGAGTATATTAAGAGAGTATCTCAAAAATCTGAATATCCGCCATTTTTAAATGGCTGACAATTAAAAATTAAATGTTTACTTTTAGTACTAGATTTATGAAAATGTACTGATCTGTTCAAAACTTGATGGGAGGGACGAAAATAACATGGCGATCTTATAATACTCATTTTTCATCCGGAAGTAGATTAAAAAATAATCATTAATAACTTAATTGATGTCAGAAATCATCAAATGCTTAATTCTTTCCAAAATTCGTTTCTAAAAGAATTAATCCTTTTATATAGATGCATTTTTTTTTTTTTTTTGCTTTATATATGATTACAAAAAAGCGATCATGTAGGTAGTGTCGTACCTCTTATAATGCAGTTAAATGAATATCTGCTAATGCATATTGCACACGTAATAGAAAAATGTCATATTTAATTAACCAATATTTACAGTGAACGAAAAAAAAAATTGAATCATAATTTTTAAAAATCATCTAAAACAAAAATTGTAGATTTTTTTCCATCGATTATTTAAACAAGAGTAATGTAGGTAATGCTTTCTTTCTTTCTTTTTTTTTTCTTAAGAATAATCCATTAAGAAAATGAACTCCTTTGCTTAGCAAAATCTCTCGGTATAAACATCATCTCGTAATAGTTCGTCGCATTTATCGTTTCCATGATAAGACATGGAACCAGACTGCGTTTTCTTTCAGAGTGCTATTTTAGAATTAGCATAGAAAATTCCTTCATTTATATTTCGCACATTAGAAGAGCATATCGGCGGACTATGATTAGATCGGTATGCAGACAGAATGCAAATCACCAATTTTAATATAAACGAAAAAACATAAAAAAAAAAAATAATTTTATTAAACTAACTGATAATTGGTTATTTTACAAAATCACTTGATGGAAAACTATTTCAATTTGGAAACTTTTGAAGATATTTTGTGTTTATAACGATTTAAATCTGTTTAAATTAAGTGTCGACAGAATGAATTATTGAAATGTTGTATTATCCTAATAAAACGTGCGCAAAAATTTTTTTAAATAAAAAATTAATTTAATAAACAACGCACCTTTTAGAGATAATTTTGTTCATGTTGCTGTTTCTGTTTTTCGTCTTTTAACCATATAATTATTGTAGTATAAATCATAATTTGCGTGTTTTTTTTTTTTTTTTGCATAAACTGATTATAAAATTTGAATTAAAAATATTGTCTAAGAAGCAAAAAACAATAAAAATAATAAACCAGGCAATAACCATTTAAAC
The DNA here is from genome assembly GCA_011317285.2 of Androctonus mauritanicus. Taxonomy (NCBI): domain Eukaryota; kingdom Metazoa; phylum Arthropoda; class Arachnida; order Scorpiones; family Buthidae; genus Androctonus; species Androctonus mauritanicus. Next base: position 58,494 of record WUQG02177652.1, read on the forward strand.
AGCATATTCGGCGTGCCGTTTATTGTAACAATTACTCAATACTCTCGAGAATAATATTCTCAATGTCATCAATATTGAATTACGTATCTATAAAATAAATTTTATTAATTAATTAAAAATGCAATTTGATTTTTTTAAAACTGTTTAAAATTTATAAAAAAAATTACATAAAATACTGTACAATTTTTGTGAACATTTATTTCTAAAGGTATTTATAACTGAATTTTCTACAGACATTCTGACATTTTCAAGTGACATTTTCAACGTATGAGATGAAGACCATTCTTGTTCAAAACACCGTAAAGTACGAACAGAAAATCAAATAAAGATTTTTATGTAACTTCTTCTTAAAACTATTCATATTTACTCGTAAAATAAATAAAGATTGTAGATACGGATAATAATAAATTCTAAATTTAATGAGAATTAAGAAAAAAAATAAATATATATATATACTGTTTATACAAAATCTATATTTGTTCTTCGCGAGAACTCTTGTTTATCTTTTCAAACAACGTAAAGTGATATAAAGAACTTAAAATAGATAAATTGCTTGTCAATATTTGCATATTCTGCACGCTTGTTAAAATTTAAAAAGTCATGATCATCTCTATTGTTTACTGATAAACGTTCCGAGAAATTAATTCCGTATAAATTTACGTTGGTATAATTTTTAAAATATTAATATATTTTAGTCGTCCGCATAGAAAATTTAATTAATTTTTTTTTTTAAACGAAAAAAAATTTTTTTTTGTACAGACTAACTTAATATTTGGAAAATGTCAAGGATTAATCCTGCAGAAAATCGGATAAATTGCGAGGATGTCTAAAAAACTGTTGTAACTGACAACTTCAGTGGAAGTTGTTCAATTTCAATAAACTTTGATATAAGAGTAGTCTTGGTATCAAGACATCTCTATTGAAATCCTAAAAATTGCTTTCAAGGATTGTACAAAAAAAAATAATAATGTTAGAAAGTGGATAATAAACAGATCGCTATTATTCTTGCAAAAAATATGATCGAATTTCGATAGAGCTTTGATAACATATTTTTCGATCATAACTTTTGAAAAAAGATGTCCAAAACGTCATCAGAAAACAGTGATGTTATGCAAAATAGGTTCATGTACAGTATCATTAAAAACAAAAAAAAAAAAAATGAGAAATTACGAAATTCTATAGAATCGCACAGTAATGAAATCATTTCGATATGCAAAACGGGAATTGTTTATGTGTAAACAATTTAATTCCATTCAGTCGATTGTAAAAAAATATATTCAGTAACTTAGTGATTCCTGTTGATATCACTGACATCACTTTAAATTTTTACAAGTTAATATAAATGTCAGATATACTGAAACTTACATTTTAAATATCAGATCGTTCTAAAAGTAATGTCGTTTTCTTATACTGTACTTGTCCAAACGTGTCTCGGCTTGTCTAAATATGAATTTTTAAAGCTTTCACAACATTGGAAGAGTTTTATTGATTCAAATAGAGACTATATTTTTGATTAAATTAGCAAGTGATTTATCTTTCATATCTTTTCAGACTTTAATGCTATAAACATTATTTTTGGGATGATCTGATATAAATAGTCAAAAGCTGTTGGATAAAATACATCTAAACATGATTAGTCAAATTCATTAAAAATTGAGCAAGACAAGAATAAAAATATCTTAATTAATGGTAATAATTTTGTATCGTTAATGTTACAGATTTTCAAGTTTTATGAGTATTAAAAATATATTAAAATTCCGATAAAATTTGAAATAACACAAACGAAAAAGAAAACAAGATCAAATTTATTGTATGAAAATCTTTTGAACTTTTTTCTTTCTGGCATTCTTATCTCTCGGCAGAATCAGGTAAGGAAACCGTATCACAACTGTTTTCTAATATTAGAATTATGTCATCCGAATATAGGAATGAGACAATAAAGAAAAGAAAAGAAAAATAATCCACCTATAACGATATAAGAAAATAGTAAAAAGGAAAAAAATAATGTCAATTGATTGCATCTACATCCGAGGAGAACATTGTTAGAATATTCTTTGAAAAATTTCTTTCGAAGAACAAAAGTTTTAGTAATGAAAAATGTGTCATTAAAGAAGATAAAACGAATAAATTTAATAGAGAATGCAGAATTTTATGAGAAAATTCTACGTGGCTTAAATAATAAAAATTAATCTGTATATATATATATATATATGCAAATTTTGAATTTATAACAGTTGCAATTTATTTTATTTAATAGTTTTTTCTTGTTATTATGTTTCTCGTTATCTGAAATATCTGATAGTGCATAAAGCGTGGCCAGAAATTTGAGAATAGCTATTACTACCTTGGTTAGAATCATTTCTATACACACTGTCATCAAAGTACTCCACCCCTCTACCTGAAGGGAAGAGACGTTATAATGTCTATTAATCACGATTGATTCTACGTGAGTTTTAGTTTGACTTTACCTTTCGAGTAATTTCTTAATTATATTAACAGTATGTTCGGTTTCTAGTCGTGTAACAAAAGCAATAAGGTATAAAAGTAACAGTGATAAGGATTGAAAAGGGTGTGTATTTTCCGTATATCGTACGAAAAACCACTCGATTATTTTCATTAATTCTCTGCGATAGAATTCGAGGCGTACAAAAAAAAACAATGAATAACGATAATGCCATAATATATTTTATATTTTGAAACAATAAATATCAATTCTGGTTTTCTGTTCGGATGGCAGAAGAGCCATGAGACCAGGTATTGAGTCTAGCCAAGCAAATTCGATAACCAAGTTGGCAGTTCTTATCAAGAGAATTTTTCCCCCCCGGCATCTCGACAGCTGTCTGTTAGGATTGATAGACGTGTATTATTTATGATAAATATTTGAGTCTCTTTTTACAGTTTACCTTTATTCTTTTTTAAAAGAGAATATTATCTTAGTTTTTTCTCCAACCGTATCGTCACAACATAACATAATTTAATTTTAAAATATGTTAATGTTTTTTTGCAGTCGAAAGAAAGCAAATATATCAATATTATAACTGAATTTTGATCACGTAGAAAAAACTACGAAAAATAAATATAAATATTGTTTAAAATACGAAAATTAATTACATTAAAGGTATTTAAAGTCAAATTAAATGTAGTTATTATTATTTTATTGTTTTTAAAGTTTAATTTTTGACATAAAAATTGTATAATTACTCTAGAAACCTATAAAGCATTTTTTTATCACGTAGAAAGAACTGCTAAAAATAAATAAATATAATTAATATTCTTTACAGTAAATAAATATAATTAATTTTCATATTTTAAATATGTTAAGCGTATTTGAAGTAAAATTAAATGTAGTTATTACTATTTTAGTGTTTTAAAGTTTAATTTTTAATATAAAAAGAAAAGAAAAATTTTAAATTACTCTAGAAACGTATAAACCATTTTTCATCACATAGAAAGAAATGAGAAAAACAAATAAATACATTTAAAATATGAAAATTAATTGCATTAAACGTATTTAAAGTGAAATTAAATGTAGTTATTATTATTTTAGTGTTTTAAAGTTTGATTTTTGGTATAAAAAGAAAAGGAAAATTTAAAATTATTCTAGAAACCTATAAACCATTTTTATGAGACGATAAAATTGCAATATTTTTTTTTAGCGTAGATCTATGAAAATTTTTTACATGATTACTGTCAAAAATACATTTAATGATGATGTAAAATATTTTTAGTACAAACTAGTTTACATAATCAAGTTTAGTATTTAAATATTTTTTATAATTTTTAATAGTCTAGTTATATTGCGACTGTAATTATTTTTGGCATCTAGAATACGATTTATTTATAAAAAAATTAAAAAAATAAATTCAAAAGAATGACAAATTTGCAAGTAAAATTTATATAGTCTATGTATATAGATATATATAAAAAGCGAATTAAGTTTAGCAAAAACACGTTAAATAAAACAAAAAGTTTCCTAACTTTATGAATTTCTATATAATTCTTTGAATTAATTAAAAATAATGTGATGATAATAAAGGAAATTATTTATTATAATTCTGTATCATTGCTAACATCTTTTCTGTAAAATAATGTTTTAAAAGTTAACGGTTAACTCTCGAAACATGTTAGACCATTACAGGGGAAACTGTCATGTTTATGTGCTAAATAAAGAACGGTTAATGTTACAAGTTCGAAGTAAATGCTATAAGGATATTTGTTTTCGACGAAAAACTTTTCTTAAAATCTTGTAGATTAAGGATAAAAGCACTACTTTTTTTTTATAAATGACTTATTCCACGTAATCTTTGACTTACTTACCAATTCCTATGGGAATTTTGAATATGCTTTTATATATATATATATAAATAAATCTTCTAAAAATAAAATATTATTAAATGCAACTTTTGAAAAATATTTTTCGAAAATTCAAATATTTAACATTAAATTTTACTACCATCAACAAAATATATTTAATATTTATTTTCATTTCCATATGTAAGCGAAAAAAATTAAAAAAAAAATTTTATTAAGAACGAAACGAAAAGATGAACTTTAATCATATTGGTAATTTTTTTATTTATTTACATACTTTATGTAAATAAAATTTTGAATTAATTTAATCATATTAATGAAAAATGTATTTTTTAAAATAAAATTCCGTATAACAATTATACAAGTTAACATTAAAACTTACTTCTTCTACGCGTATATGATGTCTTAAATACACATGTTAACTGAAATTACACTGCCTCATTAATATTTATGACCTTTTCTTTGTCTAATTATAAAGTAATTAGACTTAAATGTAATGATAACAAGTACAAAAAAGATTCATGAAAAAATTAAGTTTGCGATATATAAGAAAATGGGATTTATAAACAAACTCTTCTTCAACATATCGCAATAATGTGCTTATCGTCTTACATATTTATCATATATTTTTTGATGTTTACTACTATTTTTTTCTGGTTGACTTCTCGCACAGATCTATAAATCATATTTTGTGACAGAAAGATTCTGTTTATTGTTATATATATATAAAAGAATAAAGTTTTAATGAAATCAACTGTATAAAAGTTCACGCTTGCTGACTGCTATCGTTCTTCTGTATAACATAGAAGATCCGGGATCGATTCCCGTTGACCTCCATTCTTCTAATCGCCTGGTCGATTGTACCACCTTGTGTCTGGACGACTAAACGCTGGTATTCTCTGTCTTTACCTCAATATTGCCTATTATGTAACTAGGCATTTAAAACAATAAGAAGATCGTAATTTCGCACGAAAATGTTCCGATTCTGCTGTAGAACTTAAAAATTTGGTCGATTTATTGGATTTTTTAACGCTTTTTGTTTGAAAAGCGATGGATATTCTATAAATAAACAGTTAATTGACATTTTTTGTACTTATTAATGTAATAATTTTTATGCAAAGATTAATGGAGTGAATCTACGATAACAGTAAGTGTTTAAAACAAAAATAGTACACTCAGTGCCTATCAAAGGAGGGGATAAGAGATGCGGTTGCCCCGGGTCTCACAATTTTAGTGGCTTTTTATCACCGCATATTTGTCAATTTTATCATTTTAAATGAAAATATTAGTTGTACCTGGCCTCGCATTTTCTCTGAAAGGCCCTGAATACATTCATAATTATCACGTGTTAAAAATAATATGGAGCAATTATGACACGACATAACTGTTATCGTTATATTTATTTAATTCGATAAGAAGGCCTCCCGATAAGCCTTCTTTTATACTTTTGCAATAACAATCATAAATTTGTTAATTATCATTTTTAAAAATATGAAAAAAGTTATTTTTCCCGATAACGTCGATAGAACTTCATTAAAATTACTTCGCGAATTAATCAATTAACATTATAATTAATTTATTCATTACGAAATTCCAAAGTTTTTTTTTCCTTCCTTGTTTCGTAAAACGTTAGAAACTGTGTATTTTCTGCTTCAAAGAGTTTGCTTTTAATCATTCTCTATTATTATTTTTTAATTCGGTAATTAGTAATATGAATAATGTTTAACAATTAAATTCCTATCCCCCAAAAAAAATAACTTTATACTTTTTGGAATTATTCTCGACATAACTTGTTTACAGCTGATAAATATAAGTCAGACGATTATATTTAATCTTGTTCTTAAATTTCTGGTATTGACTGCTATGTCATATGTTTAGGAATTTTCTCGATAAGCCAAATCTAAGATGATTTTTTCTGGTAAGATGGAATATGGAACTTGGGGAAATAGTCGAATCTAGTATATTGCTTTCATATAAAAATCTCCTGTCAAAAAATAGCACATTAGGGAAATATATTTTTGTCGATACAATTTGCAAGTAGTTTGAAAGAGTTTTTCCAACCTTTACTTACTTTGATACCAGTTTCATTTTATTTCTATCCCTCTTATATAGTGCTATGTCATTTTTAGTATAATATAATAATCTGATCTGTTAAATTACACAGTTTTATAAGTTGTAATTCCTCGAATAAATTTTTAAAGCTTTTGTTTTCTACAATTTTTTAATGATAATCATCTCAGTAACTTTCTTTCAAAATTGGATGATCTAAGTTATGAAAAGTAATTTTTTCTTCTATTTTTAATTAAAATTTTATAAATATATTATATACTATATACTGAAAAAAATTATATTGTTTTTTTTATTATTTTCATGTTTTAAAGCGAACGATTTTATCGTTTTTTGAAGATGATCACGCAAATTTCTTATCTTCAAAAATACTGTCCTAAATTTTTATTTTTTCCCCCACTCACATACTATATGCAAATAACGTGACAAAACTCAAATTCGCTGATTTTTCTGATAAGAAACCACCACTAAACATTTTTATTTTTTTAAATGCTACATAAATTTAATGGAAAATCTGCATGTATTCTACATTATACGATTACCTACATAAAAATATTCAAAAACAATTTTTTCGAGGATGATGACTAACTAGAACAATGTTACGATTATTATAATCGGATTTTAATTTTTTTTTTTAACCGAGTACAGTATTAAGTTTATCAAAAGTTCAAAAATTTAATTTAACTTTCGAATCGATATCAAGATATCATCCGCGTATCGATTCCAAGATTACTAATTACACCATGCTATAAAAATAAAACGATTTTTATTTTTTCCGAGTAAGAAATTTGAATTTAATTAATGAATATGTTTAATCGAAGAGAATATATATATAAATATCAGATATAAAGCTAAAACTGTTTCTTTAAAGAATAACATATAATATTTTCGAAGAAAAACTAAAAATATATTTAACAACCTGGTTCACGTACCTGAAATGGAAAACTGATAGATCATATCGCGGCTCCATTTTGCAATCGATTACTTTAAAAAAAGAAGAAGAAAAAAAAGATAAAAATTCTTATAATTTAAAAAAAAAAAGAGTTTCAAACTTTGTCCGGAACCACATTTCGAGCAATAACGTAGAGTAATTTTTGGAGTTATTTCGTGACTTTCGTCAATCAATATGACTCAGATGAGTTTTTTTTTCAGCTGGCCGATCTTATTAAAGTTATTAATATAATAATAACATCAAAAAAAAAAAAGTCCGCCTAGAGCAGCTTTCGGTTAGAATATTTATAATGCTGCCAATTGCCTAAGTTAATTCATTAATTTAATTATGGATCAATCCTTTGAGAATTAAGCGAACAAATCCAGTTATCGATACTTGTTTCTAGATTACTCGATGGTTAAATTAAATATCTAGTATTGGCTTAATCTATTTTTCTTTCTACACTGATTGGGGAAAATATCTAGATTTTAACCACCGCATTTTTTTATGGATTAAAATATTTTGGTATTATTATTTTTATTTATTTATTGTACCGACATCATTCGAAAGGACGTATACCATAAATGCATGTATATTATATATCCTTAATCATTATAGATAACAGTTTTCGAACAAAATTGAAGTAGATAGAACTCGTAAATCAAACAAAATAACTGACAACTTACATACATCTTAGTTTAATCCTAACATATATCACAGTTAAATCCAGAATATTGATTTACTCTTGAAGTATTTCAAAAAAAAAAAAAAAAAGATAATCTTTAATATAAAATATACTAGTACAGATTTACACTTGCTATATATAAAGTTATATCTACAATATTTATGCTTATTAGTGATAATTTTACTAATCTCTAGTTATAAATTGTATTTACTAATAAGTAGTTATAAATTTTATACATTTTTTTTACTTGATATCATTAATAAATTTACCCAATAATGCACGAATTAATTATGCATTATCCTCTCACATTCAGTAATGTTTTCACATGATATCTAGAACATAAAGATATTATTTCAGTGGATATAAATCGATTTATGACTTTGCTACGATGATATATCTCTTAATTACTCGATTATTTTTATCCTTTAGAACGCAATTTTATTTATTTTTTAATGCAATAGTAAAATTGTTATTGAATCTCACACTTAAAAATGGATATAAATTTTGATTCAAATTATATTTATGGCTGGATATATTTAATTTTTATCTTACGCTCTGAAAAGTTTATAAGATGTCATGCTATAAGTCCGTTTATGTATCCTCACTAATAATTTTTGAGGTAATTAGTAGATTTTTTTTATGAAATTTGGTGGCAACATTCTATCTATCATTAAGGATAACTTCGACGCCCATCATTTAATCTTCTATCTTCAACTATTTAAAAATGGCGACCATTCAAACTTCTGAGATATTTAAGATGTTCCGAAGTAATTATCGGATTTTTATGACCTTTAGTAGTGAGGTCAAGTCGTTGAAGATGATCTTAGTGATTCGCATCAATTATTCCTTTCTTTATCTTTAAACTATTCAAGAATGGCGACTGTTTAAACTTCAAAGGTTTCTCCCTTATAACTTTTGAACTATTTGATTAACTTTTATGAAATTCAGCAGACTAATTAGACAATTAGAATCGATTTTAAATCATAATTAATTAACATTGTATATTCGTCCTTTTAAAAATTACTGGCATTTAAACTTGTGAAATTTATCTGTAATAATTACGGAATTATTCAGTAGATTTCTATAAAATTCATCATATAGATTATGTCATTGATGACGATCTTTATGTAATATGTTTTACTCCCATATCTTGAATTAGTTCCAAAATAAAGAATAACATTCGGAAAATAGGCGATTAGAACTATGCTTGTTAAATTAATTAACGTTAATATATTTGTTTATGGATGCTTAATTAAATTTGATGCATAAAACTAAGATTGATCTATAATAAAATTGTAAAAAATTATATTTATTATTGAAATTTGATGCAGAATATATGTTATCTTTTAAATAAAAATTCATGCATAAAAAGTAGCCAAGCGTGCTAAATTGTTTCTAAAATACCCTACTTAAAGATCGCATTAATCTATTTAAACATTAAAATTACCTGTGATTTATAGAGTCGAACTTTTATAATATGAGAAATTCGGCATTACTCATCCTTAAAATATAGATATTTCTATGAAAGTTTCCAACAGTCGATAACTCGCTCATATTTTTAACACTTTTGCAACCTATATAACATGTTAACAATAAGGAAACTGTATATGTTTAACGAGTTATTAAATCGATAAGTGTAAGATATAGCATAACTTGGACACACGTAGTACGTATATTAATATTTTGTAGGCAATATATTTTGTAAACATCCCGTCAGCGACAGATTACGATGGGTAGTTCAGCTTCATGCATCTTAATCATAATCAAATATTTTCCGAAAACATTTATTAATTTTTAACATATAAAAATTTTTCTTCTCGGGAGAAAAATGAAAATTTGTGCTGTTAATCGAACGGAAACGTAAGTTTTAACGATATTCGATAAATTTAATTTTATGTATTTTTAAAAATTTAATTTAGTAATAATCTTTCACTTTTCGAATTTAAAGTAAACATCGAAATTTTTAATATTTTTTTTTGTTTTCGCTCTTATTCGTTTAATTAAATATTGAAAATGCTGGAATAATTTATTGAAGAATTAATAGATGAAAATTGAGCTATATAATTTTTGTCTATCTTTTTCTAAATTTTTTTCCATGTTTTTAAAATGCTAATCATCTTCCTACATCAGAGATTATATAAATTTTTACTACTTCAATAATAAATATTCTTGAAAAGGACTGATTTTTGAATATAGGAATATAACATATGTATATTTATTAATTTAACACTGATAAAGCTACTTTTTTGTTTTAAATATTTATATACATTAAACATATAGCAGAATTTTATAAAGATCGCCTCTTACATAAAGATGGTTATGAAATTAATCCATAAATTCATATAAAGTGTCTGGATATTAATAATTTTTATATATTTGAGAATAAACGTACTCTCAAAGCTGCAATAACGATGAAAAATTTGTCACGAAACTATTGCTATAGCGAATAATGCTCTTTAAATACGACACTGGTTCTCTTCTTTTGACACTTCTGAGAATTCATTCATCTTTGAGCAATTAATTAACAATTTATTTTTCTATTAACCCTGTAATTTGAATTTATCTAGCGATTTCCGGTATCAAGATTGTAAAGGGATATCTTTATCAAAACAGTAACACTACGAGACATTATAACTCATTCTATATATCTTTGACAATGCCAATAAATATTGGACTGAAACCATACGAAACAAATCAGAACAAATTCATGTTAAAAAGCAATTAAATGGTTGATGAACTGTTTTTACTTGATTAGAACCATTTATATTTCTATATTATTGAGTTTATAAATTAAATTTAAAGGTTTCAGGAACTTTTTTCATTTCTACAATCATATCTTTGGCAATTTATCAGTTTATGGATCCATGCTCAATGTAATTAATCTATTTTGTATTTTTTTCTGTTAAAAGAAGAAAAATGAATTAAAATTTGTTTTATTTTAATATTATATACGTTACAACTGTCTGATTTTAATATATTCCTTTCTAATTGTTGGAATTACGATAAATTTTTACTGCCTACTGTTTTGCTGCCGTTAAATCTAAATTACAGCATTTTAATGCAATTTAATAATTTAATTTAAAATATTTTAATCCAAATTTCGATGTTTTATTATTACCACATAAAAATAGCTAAACTTTATGTGATTACAAGGAGCACGAAAAGATTTAGCCATCGGTTACATTCACATCACTTTGTCGATTTTAAGTAGTGAAAATATTTTTTAAATAATAAAATTTAAAAAATATATAAATCAATTTAAAAGAAAACCAACAGGAAAATATTTATTCTTAGTCTCAGAACCTCTATGTTTAATAAGGTGATAAAATATATTATTTTTATCGAAGAAACTTTGTAACTTTTAAAGTGGCTACCTGAATCTATCGATAATATTTTTGAGTGCTGGTTTGTTATACCTAGAGGGTATGCAACATAAATTACTTTCCTTACCAAAACCGCTTGTTCAACATATAATATTGGAATTTTTGGATTTTTATTTTCGGTATTCGCATTATAATTAAATCAAAGAAAAAAGAACTTTTACAATGAAAAATTTCTAAATTTAAACAGCCAAAAAAATTCGAATTGTCTTTATAAGTTTACTATAAATATTTTTGAGCTTAATTTTTGCATTTTATATATGTATAATACATATAAGAAATAGAGATCAGAGAGGAAAGGTAACATTAGAAACTGGGCAAATGCCCGAAGGAAAAGAAAGGTCTTTTCTTTTTAAATTACGTTCGTATCTAGAAATTATAACTTGAGGCTCCTACCTTCCGAAAAAAAAGGCATTTCTGTCACCTGAGGTGGATTATACCTTCTTATGTGAAAGGACAAGGAAATGCTTTTTACATCTTCTCCCTTTGATAGGATCGTCAGAAAACTTTCTATTTGATAACAAAAAAAGTATAGGAATTCAGCAATATGATCCATCGATAGAAAGATGCTTTGAATTCGGTAGAAATAAAATATAAATGTATAAGTTAATAATGATCAAGATAGGAAAAAAGGTTTTCCTTGTTATTATAGTTATTTCCAAAAAAATTGTGCATCACTCTTATTAACAGAATATAAAAATTTTAACAATGAAAATGTTAATTGCTGTATTTTTAATGCCAAATACAGATATATAAAAGAATAATGTTACAATTTTAACACAGCGGTACTGTAATGTAACTCGAGATAAAATATTCTACATCTAAATCCTGTCAGACACGTCAAAATCTCATCACATACTAGGTATTTTAGAGCCCAATTGAAAAGTTAAACCTGTCAACTTTCAAAGCCATATAGAGAAAGAACAGCTATCAAACTTCTGCAGAAGAAGTAGTTGGAACAAAACTAGATGATGGTAAGTGATATTCTAAAGTGACAAACTATTTGAAAGACAATAAGTTAAAATTACGAAAAAGTTTCGGGTCGCAAAAACTTTTCTCTTAAAAAATAAAAAATTTAAGAAGGGTGGTTTTTTTAAATTCTAACATTTGTTTTATTGAAAATTTCTTATCACTTTTCATGTTTTTTCAAAGAAAATGTTTGTTTTATACAGACAAACAAATTTTTTTTATCTGTTTAAACAAAACATTGATTAAAATTATATTAAAAAATATTTATTAAAACAAATAATCATTTATTTCTACTTAAAGTCATTAAGAAATATTCGTGCTTTTTATATATTTTTGTTTTGATTTTGGCTTCCTATTTTGTTATATTCTATTCCTAAATGGTCTACAAAAAGTTTTTAACTCAAACAATCTTTTATTTCTGAATATTTATCCCAAAACAAAAATAAAATAATGATTGTTTCGCGTTTTATAACTTTATACTTTCGTGATTGAGTAAATATGTTTCTTATAACTTTTTTATTATAAACATTTTTTTAAAATTCAACAAAGAAATTTTACTTGTTTCTATTTCTCATTTTATAGTTTCAATAACAAAAATATTTTGTTTTTTAATTGAAATTTTCCAGTTTTTAAGCATATTTCATACTGAAAATTATACAAGAGATAATACTGAAAATATTCGTAGACAATAATTTTTCTTGAATAATCATAATTATTATAATCCTGGAAAGATTTTATAATTAAAACTACAATACCAAAATATTCGTTTTTTAATAAAAAAAAAATACCAATAAAAATCCTTGCTATGAATGACTTTTGGCGAAAACTGGTAGTGAAAACATTGCATCTTGCCATTAAAGCAACATAATGTTTTAGATTGATTAGTTGAGCAAAATATCATAACAATGCATCCATTTCGAGCAATAATCTTCCAATTTTTAATTATTATAACTTTAACATGGAATAATTGTGTACTGCAGATTTGCCGCAACTGAAAGGCACAGATTAATCTTACAGACTTGTTAAGACTTTGCATAATTCTTATGTAATGCCAAACGTTGGAAAATGACATAAAAAATTGTTCTTCTTAATGAAAAAAATGATTTTTATATTGTAGATTGTAGGAAAGGAAGCTTTAAATAACCCTAGCACTGCGACTACCAATGGTTTATTGTGCACCCCCAACAGGATCATTCAGTTAATCACGAAAGAGAGTATCTTCTTCAATGGAACCATAAAAAGATCTTCCGGTGCAAGAAAATGCAACCCTAGAAGATCATATATTTAGTTCTGAAAGGGACACATTCACACAAAACGAGAAGAAAAATTATATTTTATATTACTTATGTGATATAATACATATTATATTAAGACATTATTATGCGCACTTATATCTCTATTGAAAATTTAATATTTTCACTGAAAGTTAAGTAATTTTCCATTGAAAAAATCTTTTCATGACTTTTATTTTTACTCTTATTTAAAAGAAAAAAAATCTTTAAAAGTGGCTACACTGTCGAAATTCTTAATATTTCAGAAATATTTTTGATAAATTGGCAGATACTTTTATTGATTATTCTTTTCCATTCAGTGAAAAAAAAGAAAAAAAATGACGTAAACATGAAAAATAACGACATATATCATTTTAAATTGCAAATATAATTTTGTTGATGTTTTCTATGTCTAAATCTGTTATGAAGGATCGAAACTTAGCAAAAAAAGAGACCAAATTATAGATCTGAGATAACTGGAAAATGATTTTTAACCAAAATTATATTAAGAAAATAAATGTTTCCTGTCTTTAAAAAATCAAGTTGAAAATTGTTACAGCTAAAATAATCTTAGAAAATTGTGAAGAAGTAGAAAAATGTCATTTAATTATTAATTTTTAAAATTTTTAGAAGGCCAAAAAAATAGTAACAACATATGTTACTATTTTTTCGGCTTTTTTATTAAAGCATGACGAGTCTGATGAGACTGTCAGCTTAATATGAATAATAGTCTTTTCATTACTAACCTATGAAGTTATTTTAAACTATTTTATGGGCTAATTAATTAAAAAAATGATCGATTTATACTTAAATATTAATATAAGTAAGACTAATCCGATCTACAATTCATCTTAAATTTTTAATCTCAATCAGATAAAAATCAACATGCAATACCTCAATAAATTCTACAGTTAAGTGCTTTGTTTTATCCGGTTTTATAAAGTCATTTAAATAAAAAAAATGACGATTATCAATATTTTAAGTGGCATTTAGTTAAATTTTAAAGATGCCAATTTATTTTTTTGATCTCCTCGCAAATGTTCAATGCGTGAATGATAATTTGCTAGAATTTTTATACGATTTTTTTTTTTAAGAATAAATGCGTTTTAATTCTTCCCCGAAATAAAATTTCCGATTATTTAAATAAAAAAAAAAAAAAGGGAGGGAAAGAAAAATTATGCTCATTACAGAAAAACCACTCCCGGCAATCAAAACATCTTGAGCTTTGTTACGAGAACATCTGAAGGTTAAGATGTAGCCAAATGATTTCCCCTTCTATTTCCAAGAATTGGGTCGAGCAACAATCACTGTTGCTAGGATACGACAGTGTCCGTCATTAACACTCCCCTGAATTGATACAGAAACGTATCCTTTTATACAATTGCTTCTTTCAGAAAATTGCTAAAAATTATATTGTTTTTAAAAGTAAACAATGGAATTAATACTCTGTATGTTAATTATTCTCGTTTCCGAATCCGTTTCTGCACTAATATTCTTTTTTTTTTTATTTAATTAAAATAAACAAAGGTTATGTTTTGTCACACTCGTTTTGTTACGTAATAGAACTGGCTTCTTTACTTATCCAATCACGGTTTGTGTTCGTAACAATTAGAGAGAGACCGAAATTAATTTTCGGTGTAATTTATGCTGTTGGTCAAACAATACAACTCGGTGTGTAATTTATGTGTAAATCTTATGTTGTGTACGTTATAAATACGACTATTATAATTTGTATATTACACACTACGATGCTTATATTGTAAACAATAAATATTACACGGTAATTTTGTGTAAAATTTGATTAATTAACTGTTGCATTGTTATAATAAAATGTTAAAAAATATGTTAAAAATTTAATACTGTAGAAGTAAAGGAGAAAATTAAAATATTATACAATTATATTTATCACTTAACGTTAAAAAATAAAGATGTCCTCGTTTTAATTAATTGCTTTAAAGTATTTTTAAGATTTTCAGACAGGAAAAAAAAAATATTATTTTATGGATTTAATTTGTTAACAGTTTCAATAAACATAGAGGAGAGATAAAAAGCTAAGTCTCAAGAAAATAATGGATTATTTATTATAAAGAAACTTTCACAACTGGATAAATACTACTGAAAGCTCATATTGCTTTACTGAATTTTTTTTCCTCCGAGAAAGTTTTTCATAAAAATAGAATACAATTTAAAATATTTTATTTAAATTTTATTATCGAAACAACAGAATTTAAATAACACAAAATCGAACAATTTAAATGAAGTTTAGATATTGAAATTCTCGTATACTGTTGCAAGAGTAGTGCTTTTTTTTAAAAAAAAAAAAAAAAGAAAATTCTCTTTTAAGATGAAAAACAAAATTTGTTTCGTTTTAAAATGTGTTTTCTTGATAGAAAAATCTTGTCAACACATGCGACTTTATCGCGTATGCGGAGTATATACAGTATAGACTATATAAGCTCGCATGCTTTCTATTTGGACTAGGCTGAAGAAAATATTTATCTTCTATAATTCAATAAGCATGGGAAAACGTATTTTGGACAAAGATCTTAAGTCAATAACAAAAGAAAAAAATTCTTTAAATCTACTTTCGAATTAAGAAGTTGCAGTGAAATACAAATATATTCAATTTTTATAAAAAAACAACGACATAAATGCAATAGATTTAATGCTGAACGAAAAGCTTTGATAGTTTTCATTTTTTTCTTCCACTTTTTAATGAAATTCTTAAAAATTTTAAGCTTATGTTTCCGATATTTTTACGTTTTTATCGTATCAGCTATTTGTTATCAAAAATTATTTTTAAATTTAATTTAACGTGAATAAATAATATTTATAACTTAAAATTATAAAAGAATTTTTTTTTATTAGTTAGAGATTTTTTTCTCTTTATACAGCGGCATACATGTTTGCATCAATGCCGTTTTCTCTAAACTAAATGTTGATGGATTTCCAATTAATTTATTCATGCATTTCAAATTTAATCGAAATTTATACAATTATATTTATCACTTAACATTAAAGTGATGATTGGCTAGACTAAAATGACATAATTAAATTCATCTGTTTAACTTAAATAGTTAGTACGAATTGAGTTAAAGCATACTGTCAAATGTGATCTTTGCACAGCACTATAACTTACCCTTCTCAGGGCCCTAGGCGCTATTAAGTTGCGAAGAATTTTTTAAAAATTTGCATACATTATATATAGATGCTATACTAATAATCTATCACTTTCGTAAGGAGAACTAATTGGTGTCATTATTACTGATCATAAAGTTGATCAAAACAGCTTCTGTTTTACAAATGGCCAACTGGCCAAGAGCAAAAATTTAAGGAATGAATCCATTCAAGTGGTCCTCTGCATGCTCGTCCATTTCATTCTCTTACATTCCTTTCCCTCCTTCCAAACTCTTCTGCTATATTCCTTCCATCCTATTCCCCTATCTCTTTTCTATAAGCTAATCCTCTGAGTAGGGCCTTGTTCTTATTCTACAATATAATACAATATTATATAAATATAATTACTAAGGTCCAAGTGAAATATTACTAAAAGTTAGTGAAGCGATATACAGACGGAGTACACTCAATCCAAATAGCTTAGGACTGAATGTTTTGGATTTTGAAATACAAAATATGGTGGAATTGAAGAGTTGAGAAAAAATTTAGACTTTCAGAAAAATTTATTTTTATGACATAAATAACAATAATATGAATGCAATAAACAGTGTAAATCTATTGATTTACCATCTTTAGAAGAATTTAATCATTGTTACCTCATAGGGTTATCACTAGCAGACTTTTTATCATTTTTTAACGATATATAAGCAGCGTAACAGAAAATAATTATATACACCTCACATTTAAAATGTTTGACGGTTTACTAAATCATGACAGTGTTTGAAATGGTTGCGCGCACTATTCAGTCATCTTTTATGATATGAAAAGTGGTCATAGTCCTCTCAACTATGACCACTTTTCATACCATCAAATCGGGAAAGGGTTCCCTTTTGTAGAAGCGAAATTATGTAATTTGGAAAATTTCGGATTGGGATATTCTATCTGTACTATGTTTTGTATTTAAAAACAATTGGCCTTGTTTGACAGCGACAAGAAAATTAACTACAGTATTCGGTTATGAATCATGTCATATTGTTGTTTGGACTCAATGAAGACAAAAATACTTGTATAATATATTAAACATTTTAATTTGATATTGATATTCGTTATTGTAGCTTTTTGAAATAAAACTGGTAAATTCTTAAAAACTTTTTATCAAATAATTTAACTTTTGAAGTCGTATATCTACGGAACCCTAGGCTGGCACTTAACCGCCTGTGCGTAAGTCTCTGTCTATGCAATAATAATAGGCATATTAATTGATGCGATTTTATGAATGAACTTGTTTTTATACTTAATGTAAAGGAGCAAAATGGATTTGATGAAGCATAATCATGCATCCGGATCTCATGGCGAATCATAGCCATGCGGTCTAATGATGACTATTGCCATATGGATTTCATCATAAATTGTAATGATGTATGTGATCTCATGATGAAACATAGCGATGTGGATTTAATGATGAACATAGCGATATGGATCTAATCATGAAACATAGCGATAAGCTTATATATAGATCTGATGATGAAGCATAACAATATAAATTTGATAAGTAGTATAGCCTGTATGTGGATCTAATGAAGAAGCATAGCGATGTCGATTTGATGGTAATGCATAGCGATGTGGATCTGATGATGAATCATACGAGCGATTGTGATACGAACAGAATCATATAAATATAAATCGACATGATACTGCTCGTATATCACAATTGACTTCCCTTTTGTTTGAAGCAAAATTAAGTTTCATCGCATTCCACATTGTTGTCATTATAAAATATTAGTATTGCTTTACTTAATAATATTATTTGCATAGAGTTAATGACAATAAACTTTCAAACAAATTAACGCTTAATTTATAAATCGAAATTTCTGATTTTATTGTCTCTCTAATTATTTTCAAAGTAATAATCGAGAATAATCATTTTATAATCCGCAATAATCGAAATAATTATTTTAATGCACGATTGCTAAATTAATTTCAAACTTTACTGGATAATAAAAGTTTTAATTCTTTAATTTTCTAAAAGTTTTGAAGTTTTATAGATTTAAGAAAAATGCAAAATAAGGCAATTGTCGTAAAAGTTCGAAACATTAAAAAAATAAATAAATTTCATGGCAGTAAAAGTGTGTTAAATCAGTTTTGCGCTGTTGGAAATCTTTAGATATCAAACTAAAAGCGAGTTAATGCAGTCAGGAGAACATATCAATGAACAACACACACTCACAGACAATTACTAAATTTGCATTTCAGTTTTACAGAGATTTGAAGCGTACATATCAAAACAAATTACACATTTTGCGAAAGTTAATCCACATTAAGAATTTACTGTTAAACCGAGAAAGATTATTTACACACACAATCTGCATAAAGTTTTAAAGCAGTTCTGTCTCTCTTTACTGTACATTAAAATTATTAAAATTGATTTATATGCCGTTAAATAACTGACATATTTACTTTCCAATTGATGAAGAGCAATGTGATAAAGAAAGAAAATTTAAGTCGAAGAAAATTCGGTGCTACATAATTTTTTTTTATTATTAAAATGAGAAATTTATACAAAAAGAAAGAAAGAAAAAAAATTATTCAGAGATTAAGTTAAGTAGACAATAAATTTAATCGATGGTAAACTTTAAATATTGGAGGATTATTCCGGATGGAAAGCCGAATTAAAAACTTCGTGCAGATTATTCTTGAATAAAATTGAAGAATTATTGTTAATGCTATCGAGAAATCAATTTGTAATTTTGAAAATAATAATAATAATAATAATAAATGTTTAGAATTACTTGTAATAAATAACGACATTTTTTTTAATTTATATGTTTTTCATTACCAAATCGGACAAAAAAAAAAAATTATTTTTAGGTACAAAACAAAGCGAATTGGAAATTTTTATTTGCAGTGTTTTGTTGCTGCAATCTGATATTTTCAAACTGAATTTCAATAAATGGATTTTTACTATTGATTTGCTGGTCGTTGATTTAATAACAGAATTTATAAAATGGTGTAAAACAACACCGAAATTTCACTCCGAAAGTACAGCGAAAATTTATCTATTTTTATTATCATGTTTTTTTTTCGATCACACTTCTTATAAACAAATTCGCCCATTTTGATATCAAAGAAAAAAAAATATTTGTATATTTTTATATGATTTAAGATGTTCTAATAAGAAATATTTAGTGTTTAAAAAATGACAAAAAATTCAAAATTAACTTTTGTTGTTTTATTGGCGAATCAATTTTTTTTTCGGATATTGTTACTTTTCAAAAAATCGAAACCGGAGTGATAAAACTGCCATATTCTCAACTTAATTTTTGTTTTATACATGCTATAAATTATAGGCCTATATATGTGTATCAAATTTAAAATTTTAACATATATTCATCCCTTGATATTTTCTGCATTCTGTATTTACAGTTGGCTAAAGATGTTTTCTGGAAAAGGAGAGATACGCATAAAGAAAAACCACAGACAGCATTATTAAAAGGGAATCTTAATTTAACTCGAGGCAGGAGGGGAAAGAAAAAAAAAATTAATCAAACAACCTTTGCAATATTGAATATTCATCTTCACAAAGCGAATCTATAATGAACAAATTCCTTCAAAAATTACTTGCCGAATTACATTTCCTTCAATGAATTGCGTAAAATATAGATAAAGTTCAGATTATATAAATTTTTAAAAATGTTTAAAAATGTTCACGTGTTTTCCTTTCATATTTATTATAAATAATTTGTGTTCGTATGAATTAATAAAACGTTCAAAATTCGATATATTAACTCGGTCTTCAAATACTGTTTAAGAATTAATACTTTAATTCGTAATTATTTACATGAGTTATGTAAATCGACGGTAAAAATATAAAAAAAAAAATTATATTATATTTATTAATTAAATAATTAAATATTTAAACACATCGTAAATACGTAAAGATATTAAAGATGAGCAATATTATAATTACAGAATATAAAGTTTAATTTCCTTTCAAGTGCAAGTTATAAAAATTGTTTCATTACATTAATAATAAATTGATAGCTATCAAGGAAAAACAATTTCCGCCAGATGAGGGGAAAAAAATCTATAGTATTTTTTAAAAAAATAAAAAAAAACATATAATCATATATACATTTAAATTTTTATTGATTGCTTTCAGTAATTACAACACGCACGCACGAAAAAAAGTTTTATCAGATAAGAGGATATCGAAATGAAGCTATTTTTAGATAGAAAAAAAATAATAATAATAAAATTTTTTTCACAATTTTTGTTTAAAGAAAAAAAATAATAATAATAATTTAATTACGCTTTCATTATCATTACTATTATTATTATTAAATATAATAATAATTAGAAAATTTCATTTTGCTAAAAAGTTAATTGGTAATTTTTTTATTATTTATTTTTCTACAAATTAAAAAAGCATAAATTTTTATATACGATAAGTTTCGACGTCACTTTTTGCTGTTATAAAAAAATTTAATTTAAATTCTTTAATATATCGTAATAAAATTTTCTAAATTTACACGGGAGTAACTTTTTTTTCCTTATTAGAAATTTAATTTTAGTTCAAATTAATGCGAATAATTCTACTTTAAATCGATTCTAGACTTTGTTCGCAACCAAATTTGGGATTTAAAACGTCTGTTTAACTCTACCCGACTTTAAAAAAGAAATTTTTCTGTTTTAAATTGGATAAAAATTTAACTTTCGATCTAATTTATAAGCTGAAGAAGCGATTTTTTTTTATGAAGAAATTACATTAAAAAAAAGTTCGAAAATAGCAGAAATTTCATCGATTGTTTTGTATAGAGAATATCTGAAGAATTTATATAAATATCTCTCACTTTTATAAAAATCCGAACAGAAAAATTGATCAACCATCCATTTTATTTTCTCGAATAAACAAAACTGAATTCTTCTGATGTCAGTTCAATAACTGAATTGATCCAGTAGAATGGTCGATGAGCACAAAGAAGACGAAGCGCTCGACACAAACGACCTGATGTCACGCTGTTTTACTCATTTTTAAGTGATCTATACCAAATATCATCTTTCTACAAAATTAAATACAACATTTGATGCTTTTAAGAAGTGAAGTTTTATATATATATATATAACTTCAGTTCTTAAAAGCGTCAAACGTTAAGTCAACCAATTCAAGGAAAGTTTTAATCCTTTTCTGTAAAATCTTTCACGGAGTTATACAAATAAATTCTTATAAACCCAGATAATTAATCATTTTAGAGAAGATTAGTCAAAAAGCATTCGAGCGAAAAACATTACATCTGATTAAAACACTTCTATACCTATCAAGAGCGGCAATTAACCAGCTGACTTAATTATCTTTTTAATTGATACAATTTTTCTTAATTAAACTTTTCAGAAATGCTTCGTTATAACAGAAACAAATTTTAAATATTTTCGGGTAAGCATTTTAAGGATTAAGAAGTTATAATTAGAGTGATAGAGAGATAATCATCGAAAGGGGGAAATTAATGAATGATTTATCAGAAAATTCGCATCTCGGAATTCTAAATAAAGGACAAACAAAAATATCAAGAAGACGAATTACTGTTTATTAATTTTGTATTATCGAATTTCTATAGAATTATGTAATGATGATGATAATAATAATAATAAAATGCAAACTTTGCGTGCTCCTGATCAAATCACAAATGGCATAAAATGCATAAAGTTAAATTTGCACTAATTGCGTACCTTGGACGCATTGCAGTACACAATTTTTGCACTGCAACACATTCTTGCCATGTCAGCAAACCTTCTTACGTAAAGGAAAATAAAAAATATTTTACTGTTTCTGAAGTAAATAAATTCGGATTCGTGTTAAAGTGGAAACAATGAAAATATATTCTGTAAATTCGAACTGGTACATAAATTCCGTTTAGGAAACGAGTCGATTATTTATCATTACCTTTCTTTTTCTTTTTCTTATTTTACTTATAAAAAAAAAAATTTGTGTTAGATTGTTGCATTAGAAATTATGCAAATAGACAAAAATTATTGCGTGTAAAAATTTTAATTAAATTAAAAATAAATATTCAAATATTCCTGTTTCGATTATTAGGAAAGTTATTCAAAAGTGGAGGAAAAAAAAATATCTTGCATGGTGATAATTCTGATGCAATCTGTTTGAAAACTTTCCAAAACGGGTGTGGCTTTCGTAGGAGCTTTTCAATCCACAAATAAATCTACCAGATCAATAAACACCAAAGATATCGATCTGTTATCAATATCCTATCCTAGATACCAACCGAAATGAGTTTTATTTTTATTTGCTTTTTTTTAAACCTTCGATTTGTCTCAAACACTAATGCCGGCTATTAAAGCTATAATCATCTGTTAAATTATATATGAACTACCGAACTGAAGAATGAATAAATTATTAAGTAATATAGTTTTACATCTCCACAAAACGACTAAAACAAGAAAAAAAAAGGCACAAAAATCACGAATTCTGATATGATAATCATGTGACAGTTTGCATGCAATCACTTAATAATGCAAAGCAAAAAATGGGATCCCATGTGTGATTATCAAACCTCGGCATTGATTTTTTTTTTCCTCTACCAAATTACCGTGTATATATGAGCTTAATTTTACTGCTTAATTGCTAATCTGCATAAAAAAGGAAGCGATGTAATCGCGTAATGCGAGACTCTGTCTGTGGCTCTCTCCGTTTCTGGACTTGGTAGCGCTATTAACTTGTTAAAGAAATTTTTATAAATAAACTTACTGTTGGTGATGTTGGGATTCCTCACTGTGTTACACGTGGTTCTGTCACCTGCTCTACTGTCTTGGCGGCACTGACGAGATATCAAATCATTCTACTATAAATACCGTTCTGTATTGCGCAGGCCTGAATTTAGATGATTTTAAAATTTCTTGATGGATTGACAAACTAGGCCAATACTCGTAATTATTATCATAAGTTCTACTCGTAAAGTTTAATAAATAAATAATAATAATTCCTTTACCGGATTTTTAGATTCTTTCTTAATTACGCCGCTCCTGCTTTAAAATGAAAAAAAAAAAAAAATGTATATCATAATAAGCAATTTTAAAAGAATTAATTTATATATTTAATTTTTTTTTTGTTAGCCCTTTGGGATTTTTCCCAATGTCATTAATTACATTTAAGTAGAATATAAAGAGGAGAAATCTGCAGACGTTAACCGGAATGCTTACTAATCCAGATTGCAAACTAAAGAACTTTCAGAGCAGATGCTGTTTTTCAATTAAAGAAATTGAATTTAATTAACGTTCTTCAGTCGGAAAATATTTCTCTTTAAATGTTACTTCATTTAAAAATTTTTTTTTTATTTTACAAAATGCAGAATAAAGTTTATGAAAGAAATAAAAACAGAAGAAAGTTCAATTTGTATTACTGCTATAAATTCTTAAGGTATTTAAATTATAAGATAAACTATAAATATATATATATATATTTATGGATTTATTTACTTTAATTGTGGTGTTCAATGCATTTATTTAAGTTCATAAATCCGCTGCGCTATTTATTAATTAAAGGGTGATGTTTATTGTCATTTCTTAAATGTTACTGTGAGATGTTTTAATAGAAATTTCGATTTTATCTGCATAAAATATATAGTAAAAATCAAATTATTCCATTTACTATGACGATAATTGCATAATTAAAAGTCGAAAAGCGTAAAAATTAGTTACATATTCGAAGTTGCGTAAAGTGTTCTTTAAAACAGTGCGCTGTTTATTAATTAAATAAATAAGGCGTATAAAACAAAATCAGTCGAATATCTAGAAATATCTAAATTTTTAT
Organism: Androctonus mauritanicus; assembly: GCA_011317285.2. Classification (NCBI taxonomy): domain Eukaryota; kingdom Metazoa; phylum Arthropoda; class Arachnida; order Scorpiones; family Buthidae; genus Androctonus; species Androctonus mauritanicus. The sequence goes on from WUQG02177652.1 coordinate 83,047, forward strand.
ACATACTGTAAATATTAGATTTTAAAAAAAAATCATAAAAATTTGTGTTTAATATGACCACCTTCTGCAATTATGCATCATTTAACCATACGATTATATAGAAAGAGAGATTTTTTTTAATCATTTTACACTTCCAACTGTTGTTCCCAACAACAAAAATATTATAGTTGTTTACGAAATAAATATATCATAGATAAATAGAGAGTGGTGTGTAGTAGAGTTTAAAGGATTGCGTGATGGTGTGTCCAAGAATAAAACAAATGGTTCGTTCACACGCATATTTTTCGATAACTTCAACATATTAAATGTCATAATTTGTTTTATTACAATACTTAAATTTAACAACGTTGAGAGTTAAGGCAATACACGGTTTTTCCTCCCTTTAAGAATGATTTATGATCGTAAGCAGACAAAAAATATTTGTCGTTCTTAATAAAGATGCGATTTAAATACTAAGAATGCTTTAGAAACATTGTTGCTATTTTGGCATCTCGGTGACAAGGGAGAGATATTTGAAGTTGCTAAGCAGTGCAGAATGTTGGTAGACTGATAAATCTTGTCTAACAAACGATTTTCACCAGAGAATAGCGCTCATATTAGCTTACTCTCGAATACGTAAGAATGATTAATTAAACAATCTCCGAAACTTCAATTTGAATACTAGATTTACGGATTGATACACAGTAGAGTGCATTGCCATATTGATGGGGATGTAAAGGGACAATATAATGCTAAATATACCCTTTCTAATCACTTATTTTGAGAAACCTTAATGTGCCAGAAGCCATAAAAGGCATTTGTGAAAGAACCGTACACATTGATCACTGCTAAATTACAGGCTATTCAAAACAGCAAATTTATTTTTTTTTCCGAAATGTTTATATATTCTACATTTAATATGCAAATGAAGATTTTGGTAATTTAATTAATATTTTTAATTGCGAGTAATTTTTATTTCGTATCGAATCAAAGAATGGGTAACCAATTAAATAGCTAAAGCATTTCAAGAGTCAGTTAACATTTGCATGAGTAGAGAAGTGCTCGTATGCTTAATTAAGCGCAATGAATACAGAAAAATTACGTACAATTGTTCGTATTTTTAAATAAATGAATAAAAATAAACTGCGAAAAATTTTGGTAATAGAAATTTTATACAATGTTATTCGATTTGTGCACAAAAGTGAAAAACTAATATGCATTTGGAGCAATATTTATATAAAAAAAATATCCACAAATTTTATTGAAGTTTCTTGCTTAATTTATTTATTTACAGTTTTTAACCAAACGTTTGATATTCTGTAAACATATTTTCCATATGAATATAGAATGGTCGATGATAGTTCTTTAGAAAATGTGTCAGAAGAACTTCAGCGAGCGATAGCGTGAGTTGGTATTGACTTAATACAAATAAACCAAGGACATGTTGTTATTGTGCAGTTATTACGGATGACTTATAAAGAAAGGAAGTTACAAAAACTGAAAACTGTTAGTTTCTGTTAGTTACGACGACAATAAGTTCCTTTTTTTTTCCTTCTTTGCTCATTTAAAGCTTAAAATAAAATTACGTTCGATGAATGTAAATTTTTACAGATTTGTTCTACGTTTTATAATGTTAGTTTTATAGATAACTGTGAAAAATAATTTTCATTTCATATTAATTAACGATTAATGTTTTTTCTAAAAAAAAGAAAACATATAAGTTATTAACATTTAATTTGTTAGATTTCGATTTTTATAAAATAAAACTTGAGTTAAATTTAATAATAATAATAATAATAAAAAGTATTTAATGATAAATCTCCTGGGATTATCATCGTATTGCTTTGTCTACAAAAAAACTTTTTCTTGGCTTATAAGCTTTAATATATTTATTGATTTTGTTTAAGTTTCTAACACTTCCAATATCCAGGATTAAATGTTGGAAACTTTATTTTGATTTAATTTTACTTATATCATTAAAATTAATGTTAAACAAATAAAATGTAAATTTTTCTGAATATTGTTATTAATTTTCTATGTAAACATCCTTTAGAGGATTTTTCAATATTTGTTGTTTGTTTGATTTTTTCCTCATTTGTTTTCGTCTTCAACATTGTTCTTTCTTTCGTATTTAAAAGATCACAAACAAAATTTTTAATTAATCATAATTAGATGGAGATACTTATAAAATTTTCAAAATGCGAGGAGCGTTTTTTTTTTTAATAATAATGATTATTTGTTTTCGGAAAAAGAACTACGAAAGTAGAGATAAGAACAGACATAAATTTATTCATAGAGTCTTATCTAAAGCATGTATATATATATATATATGGTTCTCTGTGTATATCGCTCGCAAACATTATCACTATTTAACGAGAAAAGATAATGAGATAACAAAAATCTTAACGAAATTTAGTCTGTAAATTATCTCTAGAGAGACGAAAAATTATCCAAAGTGCGATAAAACTTTCGTTTTAAATCGTCACAAAACGTTACTAAGCTCGATGCATATTAACGTAACGTTAAGAGAGACTTCCAACACTTATGAAAATATTTAATGAAGTTTCTAGCAATTTACACGAAAGAATATATTCTTGTTTGAGTCTGATAGTGTCACGACACTTATATTACGCAGTTTATAAATATATAAATTCACTTTTAACTAATTTTTATTTCCAATTATATCCATTAAAAGATTACTTATAAGAATTTCGTAAATTCTTTCCACTTGGCGTAATACATTATTACTTGAAATGCATTTTCGATGTAGTTGCATGAGAAATGAGACACTTGGGTCTAAGGCAGAAACTATTAATATATTAACTTACAACAAATATATTAAGATAAACTTGTAAACAAAACATATATTAACATTTTCTCTCTTCTATCAATGCAAATAAATTTGTTAATAATTGTTTTCTACATAAAGGGAGTTGTTAACGAATTAATGACACGTTTATTCTTATGATAAAATACTTTTTTTTGTTGTTGTTGTTCTAAAACTGTTTGTCATCGTGAGAGTTCCGAACTTTTGCCATTCCTAAAGTTTTATGGCCATGTAGCCTAAAGATAGCTACAGAAAAAAATAAATAAATAAATGAAACTGTTTTCCGATTTTCGGATCCTATCATATGTTGCGGTTGAATTGGTTTAAACTATAATTTACCAAGAAACTGATAGTCGATGTACGAAAAAACTTCATCCATCTGTTGAATGGAGAAGAATACTTATTAAAATCTGTGAAAAAATATATAGAAAAACGTTGAATAAACAGTGATAGATTTAACATTCTAGAAGCCAACTATTATTGATGAAGATAAATTGTTGAAAATCAGCATGAGACGTAATATTGATCGCTGGAAAACTCTAAAAATATTCTTCTTCTTCTTCTTCTTTTTTATTTTTGTCGATAGAATAAAACTGATTAAATAAATTAATGAATTATTTAGAAATTTAATAACTTTTACTGATTTAATTTAAAATTAATTTATTATAGTTCAGATCAAACGAGTTAATATATGTGTGTATGTATGTGCTGCATATTTAACTGTTCATTCTTCCGATTAATGTTATTAATTTAAGTAGAGTTAACATTTTTAAGGAATTTAAAATAATATTAAACCCCTTCTAATAAGATCGAACGGTCTTAGAAGTATCTCCAAGAATAATTATTACATCAAATATTTTGTATGCAATTAAATTGGCTTTCGGGATTAATTTATATTCGCTAGACATTAATTTATTATTAAATAACGTTTCTGAGTTTTAATTGGAATAAAAATTTCACAAATTTGACTTCGAAACAAACAAAAAACTTTGCAATCATTAGTTGGCACTAGTTAAGGACATCTGTGATGGATGATGGCACATGGTCAGTGTCTATTCCCTTGATGGATGGATGTCTAGCTTCGTTGCTAGTTTTCCATTCAACATGGTGACTGTATTAAGTAAGGAAACAGGAAAATCGTTTGCTCTTCTTCAAAAGAATAGAGCACGAAATCAAGTAGAAAAGAAAATTGTGAGTACAAAGTTTTCGAATTGCTATGTTACTCTTAGCAGCTTGATTGTTTGTAGGTCGTTTAATTTAAGAATTCTTGAAAGATCTCTAACGAATTACGTTAAAATTAATGTGAATTTATCGGTAATATATGCATAAAATTAAAATTTAATTGTTTGTTTCAATAAAACATTGATCTCTCATCGGTTAATTTTTGCCTTTGTGCTCTCTCTCTCTCACTCTCTCCTATTACGTTTAGTAGGTCATTAATCACTTCTGCCTACAGGGTCGGCGACTTTCACTGCATTTCACTTTTTTTTAATACTTCCCCCCTTTTTTGGCAGTTCTTCGATCATCTCCACGTGGAACATCAATCATGAATTATGCTTAGAGCCAACGCCCATAGCTTCTTACCTGTACTTCAATCATAATTATTCCGACGAAACATCAAAACTGATAAAAATAATACACTTCTTTCCCGTTTTTAAGAAACTTTTACATATCTGGAAACTTAAATTAAGCGATAAATAATAATTATATTCTTTAATCAACGTTAACAATGTCACAAATGGCGCTTGATCGATTTGGAGCCACGTTTGAAAAGAAAAATAAATTATTTTCCGGTTATAAAATCTTTAAATAAATGCAAATTGTAAAAGCGAATTCGTTAATTTTCGATTTTTCCTTTAGAAACAAGCCAAAATCGCCGATGCAAATTTAGAGAATGCCTTTATGTTTATAAGGTATTCACAATATTATTACATTCCTTAATACCTCTAACGTTATGAGAATCTGGGAAAGGAAGGAGAAGAGATCATTAAAGTAGAATTTAAGGAAGCTTTCTCTCATTACTTCAAAAACGAAAATAACGAGAAAGAGGGAAGGAAAATCTCAGTACTGTTTTAGTAAGATTGCTTGTCCATAGGAACGGTTGCCATTAGAAACCACACCAGAGTGTGCTAATTAAGGAATGGTAGTTCAAGTCCTAGTTCTAATTGCAACCGACAGGTGGCATTAGAAAGATTTGACAGTGTGCTTCGACGTCAAGGTGACACTATTGACATATCAAAAAAAGTTAGTTTTTAACTGCTGATCTTTCGACTATTCATTCAATCACTTTAATAAAGTTTCACTTTGTTTTACGACACATAATCCAGTTTTTACGATCAGCCAGTACACGTATTTTATTACCTAGTGGGAACCAAAATTGATTTTGATGGATTTGACTTCAAAAGTCTGCACGAATGAGTTGCAATTGGGGCAATTATGTAACTGTAAAAGTTCGTATAAATTATTATTATTATTTTTTTCTATTTTTAATAAAAATTCGCTAGCTGTTGCATGGTTTCCTCAACTGGGAGAAACGTTTACTGCACTAGAAATAATTAAATTTCTGATAGATTGAATGATATAGCGAAGCTCAAATATTTTTCTTTATAAATATAAGCATACATTCTTAAAATAACAAAAGAAAAGGTTTAAAATAGTATTAAATTGCATTTATATATTGAATTCTATTAAGAGCGAGCGAAGAACATTTTAAAAATTAAAAAAAAAAAAAAAAAAATTATCTTTGTTACATTTTTAGGTATTCAAATTTTTAAAATGCCTTCGGAACAAAATGAAAAATTTTTGCAAAATTTAATTTAAACGATTTCTTTTTTTTAAATAATAATAATCAAAGATAACATTTTTGTTTGGAAATAATATATTATTTCGTAAAGGACACTTCAAACCTTACAAGATCGTTTTCGAAAGATCGACAAAGAACATGTTCCAAATTAAATGATGGCCTCGAGCTATTATTTAATTCAGAAAATTAATTTCTAAGTTAAAATTTGATACAACCGACTTTAATTTTGTTAAAATAATATTTTTTTAAATGTTATTTTTAGTAACGTTTTAACAAACAGTAGCGTTAAATTTGAAAAATCTAGTCTAAAATTTTGAAATATTTTTTTGTAAAATTTTATTTATATATAATTTATTTTTATAATAAATTAAATGCAAAAATAATTATATTGATTTCTTTTATGATTTCTGCACTATAATCACCATTATTACTGTTTTAATTAAATATATCAAGATGTAAATCAACCCATTTTAAACATGACTTAATGAGTTGACATTTATCTAAATTTAAAATCTAGATAATAAATTAAACAGTTTTAAAACTACTAAAAGTAATTTTATATTTTTATAAAGATTCGAATACTGTAAACCCTCGTATAACGCGATACTTATGCAATGCTGTATACAAATTTCTATGAATCTCTACGAATTTATATTAAGGAAATTACTTTTTAACCCCTATATATGCATATACATACATATTTTTTTCGTAGTATCAGTTTTTTTTATCGTTCAAAGTGTTTATTGTTGAAAATTATCTTCGTTTTCTGCCAGAAATCTCGAAACTTAACTCTACTTTTTCTATAAGATGCCAATCTCTTACAACGCGATTTGTATAACGAGGGGTTTCTATGAACCTAATTTCTGCGTTATGCGAGGGCTAACTGTATATAAAATTTACAATAATTCTTTAAAAATAAAATATTAAAAAAAAAAACAAAAAGATGAAAATCATTTTTTATTTGAATTTTATTTTAAAAAAATTCATTCAGGATTATTTATATTTTTGTCGGTGGGCGAATATTAAATAAACATATATAAATTAAATATCGTTTCAATTATTTATCGTTAAGGAATACGTGTGACAATTTCTTTATATCAAGAATAATTGCTATTCTTCTTCAAACATGCAGAGAGAAAGAGAGAGAGAGAGAGAGAGAGGGAAAAAAAGGAAAAAGAAAATAAACAGCTTCGCTTCGAGGGAAAAAATCGAGAATAATAGGCAGAGTAAAATTTTTATATTGATTAAATTAAAATTTAGTTTTGTCCTTTCAACTTTTAAAAGGAATATAAAAAGTTAATTTTTTGAATTTCTATCGTTTCTTTCTCTAAAAATCGATTTTTTGAAAATCTTGTTTCGGTTTCTAAAATGAGAAAGAAGTTAGATATTCGAAGAATGTTAGAGAGAGAATATTTTAAATAATTGTTTAGTTTTAATGTTTAATATAGATTATAAAGGATTTAAAAAGAAAAATAAGTTTGAAAAAAAAATAAATTGTTTTGTAAGACCCGCATTAAAGGAAACAAATGCTAAGTGATATATCCTTTAACATGGGGTGTGCGAGGGTCACAGACATTTTCCAATCCCTTCTAGCAGTAATGTAAAAAAAAAAAAAAAAAAAAAAAAAAAAAAACACACATCGTTGGAGAGGTAGATCATGCCTGTAAAGATATAAATTTAATTAAAAAAAATAACATATAGGCCTATATATCTATAATTAAAATAAAAAGTAAGTAAAGATGCGATGCTTTTATTCTAAAACGATTTTTAAGCATATCTCAAAAATTAATATTAAATTAATAACAATAACATTAAAATCAGTATTATATCAAAGAAAAAATCTCAAACGTTCTGATGTTTTTTTCTGTGTACTATTTTTAGGATAATAATAAACATTCTTTGAAATTGGACTTAGATTGCAATTTTCAATTGAGAAGATAGTTTGTCTATTACTCGATCCATCATTAAAGACCAAACTTTAATGTTTACATAGCACACACTTCACAAATCTTTAGAAAGTGAATGGAATGGAATCAAATCTTATAACCTTTCCTTAGAGAAATAATTAAAGAGGTCTCCATTAAATTTAAATACTTTATTGCTTAGAATATTAATTTATTTGATTTAGTTTATTATCATTTTGTGGATTACTTCGATTAATTACGAAGACATATTTATTTATATTAAAATCGTAAAAAAAAAAAAAAAAATATTAAATAGGTTCTTTTTAATTTTTATAATTTGTATAGTAATTGATTGTGAAAAGATATTATTTCATAGTATCATCATATAAAAATAAAAAATAAAAATTGAAGTTGGTGATAAAGTATTTTATACGAATTGCTTTTCACGGAATGAAACATGGCCTTGGAAGTATAAAAAATCACAGTGACAAGGAAATCAGGGTCCCAAGTGGTTGATCAACAAATACATGTCTACTCGCCACCACTATGTACACTGAAATAGCCCGGTTATTCACAAAAGAAAACTTGATAGACCCTTAACATCATTTTTGCTTCGCTGCTTTTCACCTTTTCGGTTATTTGTCTATTTAATTTTCATTAAGCGGGAGAGAACTTTCAGTCAGATAAATTGATCGAGATAAAGAAGATTTATCCAATTTTAGTTTTTATTTATTTTTCCACAAACGATTTTCTTAATCTTTTATAATTTGCGATAATAGAATAATTTTTTATCTTTTTTTTCATTGTTCGATGCCATTTATCGTTTTATCCTTTTTTTATTTTTTAATATAATCGGAATATATCGATGGTAACTAGTTAAAGGTTTTATTCACTTCGTCTTACGTTCTATAAAATTTATTATTTACGCTATTTTCCAAGTGATTTTATCTAGAAAACTAAATTATTATGTTTGCCTGAATAGTTAAATTAATTAAAATATTTTGATCGTTATCAGATTTATCTCAGTAATTTAAAAGTGATTCTTTCTGAAAATATTTTGATAGCGAAAAATTTCTTTAATACGCTTCATCTTTCTAGAAAAAATCGCTAACATTTATCTTTGCGATCCTCATTTTTGAAAGTTTTATATAACTCACACTTACAGGAAAACAGTAATTATATATTTCTTTATAATGATTATATTTAACAGAATAATATTTTATTTTAATGCAAATCACGCTAGTTAATCATTCATTAATAATTTATGAAAATCGGAAATTACATAACGGCAAATGAATTTTAAAGATAGCATATCACATAGGAATTGAATAACTAAGTTATTCAAAATCAATTTACACGTTTCTCAAACGATTGAAACGATATCTTAAACCAACAATATATTTGGTTATGTATAGAATTCTTTATAATCGTTCAATTTCTATCCTATTCTTCCATCCATCTTGCTATCTTCAAATATGGCTTTCGCTAACTCAACACCTGTCACATCAATCTGTGTAGTTCTATCAGGACTAGTACAGATTTTGACATTTGCGACGAAATCACCGATTATATCGAAATTAAATAAGTTGGAATAATGTTTCGCATATTAAATAAAACACATTAATTAAAAATTAACATTGTTCTTTGGTCTGAATCGATTGTTCAGTTTAGAAGATCTTCATGATGGTTTCATATACTATAAAGCGAGTTAACTAAAAAAGAAAAAAATCGTAAAAAGATAATGACGATAGTTTTATCACCTATCGTTTGTTTCGTAAAATTGCTTCGATATAACTAAATGATAGAAATATTAAACAGTTCTTAAAATTTTATTATGTCTTAAATCAATTTAATAGCTTTTTTTGTTGCCATCTCTTCAATTTGTATGGCCATTTTATTGAAAATACATATAAATAAGTTATCGCAGAAAGCCATTATTTTTGTTTTTATGAACATTTTTTTTTTAATTTTAGTTTTATATTACAAAGTACATTAATATATTTCTAAATTGAGCATTTCGAAGAAAAAATTTCTTCAGGATGCTGTTTAATAAATTTTTGTAATATTTTATCTATTAATAATAAAAATAATATGTGAAAAAATTCAATATTTTACTTTTTGTACTTTGCAACACCGTGTAAGATGCAAATAACATTAGCTAGTATATCTTTTAAATTTTTTTGTCTTATAAATTGTTAAATTTTTATTGCGAAAACATTTAAAATCTAGTAAACAAAGCAGAGAAAATTTTTTTTTATTATTTTAAATTTAAGCTATCTTTTTTATTTTCTTATTTCCAATACGATCTTATATATTTTGATGAGATCGTATTAATAAAACATGTCTAAACATGTTGATCACAGAAAAATTTACATTTCTATATGTGTGAAAAAAATTCAATATTCGGAGAATTTTATTCGTGTTTCCTTTCTACCAAAAGTGTTTCCAAACTTTTTAAACGAATAAAATTTTATCTTTAAACCTTTTAAAAGTTTTTAATCGATGTTTAAAACGAGAATATACATTTCGGATGTTTGATTGACTTCAGTCCAGGTATAAAGGCCGATACAGACTGACAGTAAAAGAGTTCATTTGTCAGAAATGCCAATACACCACTAGCACCACATGCATTCCACCATTTGTCAATAATGCCAATAGTGCTTGTGGCGGTAGACCAACACACTTCCATTTATCAAATGAATCTATTTTGCTAAATAAATTGAAAGAAATGTGTCAAAGAAGATAGTGTGTTATTTTTTTTTTGTTAGAAGAAACTGCAAATATGCGAATATAAAGTAAGACTATGTTTGATTAATGAGATTCTTCTGCGAAAAACTTTCAAAAGCTGCTGCCTCTTTAATAGGAAATCGTTGAATATTCTGCATCTTTTTAATCTATAAAATAAATAAGTATAATTGCGAAATCCATACTTTTGATTGCTCTTTTACAGTTTGTATGCTTTAAGGAAAGATAATGTTCGTATATGTAACATTTTCCTGTAGAATTTTCTGTTTAGCGTTCAGATTTATAAAGCCAATACTTAAAAATTCCTTTAGATGTCGAAAATGTAACCACTCTTCCATTTCTGATAATAAACACCAGATAGCAGCACATATTGCAGTTAAAGTGTCTCCCTCTATCGAATTAAATTAAAAATTTATTTTGGCGTTTGAGATTTTTCATAGATTTTCATGCATTTTTCAATAAATCATTTATTAAATAAATAGTGTTCAGATTTTAATTATCGATACAAATATTAAATTCACAAAATTATACATTAGATGCCCGACAGCCGAAGTCATAACATATTAAATGCTTTAATTATTTAAAACTCATGATATTAAACTACATTTTATATTGAATTATTAGTAAGGGCAAGAAATATAGTAAACAAATACTATAATATATTATATCAAAGTGTAAGAAGTGAAAAAATATTGAATTTCCGTATTTATTCGCTTCAACTTTCTCAATTGTTTTTAAAGAATTTTTTTCTTATTTTCTTATAATTCAATATGGCTATCTTTTAATCTCTTTTTGCTATAAATTATAGCAAACTAAGACAATAGATAATAAGACTAATAATTTTATATTACATTATTATTATTATTAATAAATATTTTTGGTTTCTAGAAATTTTTGAAAAGTTGAATATTTTCGTGGATGGTTGTGAATATTTATCATTGAAAATTTATTATTAGAGGAGTTGGCAATAATTTGTTATGCATACAAAGTTGCCAGTACTACAATTTTATTTTAAATTTGTTCAGATTTTGTTTTCATTGAATACAATCAGAAGCTGATGTTTGAATTTATTACTATTCTGGCTGAATACAAAAGATTACAAATGTGTTTTCTACAGTCGCAACATCGAAAGGTATAACAACTATATAACGGATTCTTTAAAGTGAGAATCGCCCATTTCGCTGAACAAATTGGAAACTATTCAGAGGGAAAAAATTTGTTATAAACATTACTAAATGATTTAAATGGTAGGTTCATTTCTTTGTCATAAATTTTAATTAATGATCTTGATATATTATCATATTGAAATGTTTTGGATTATATTGAAATGTTATATTATCATATTGAAATGTTTTGGAGTTATATACTCCAAAACATTTCAATTTTCTACATGCCTATTGTATAATTTTAATTTTAAACTAAAATCTTTCTGAAAATTCTTCTGCATAATTTTTGCACTTCTTTTCGCATTAAATAGAAACTTCAATTTAGACATTTTTCTCATGAGAAAAATTGATAAAAGTGCAAAAATTATGTTAGGAAATATGATTTATAGAGTGGCCTACATAAAATAAAATAAAAATTACTTCAAGTTATTTTGGACAATTACTTCAAGTTGCTTAGATTTCAGTAGCAAGATTGAATGTGCTATGCATAATAACAGTCAGTTTTTATCCGAATTGATTTCATTTTTTTGGGCGATACGACTACAAATATGCTCATAGTGAATTGTAATATAGTATAGAAGATCAATAGATTAAGAAACTAAAGAATTTCTTACTAGAAAACTTATATTATTTAAATTAAATATTTGATTTTTAATTTTTCCAAATCATTGCTAACGTTTGAGCTAAACCCTACTTTAAAAGTATACGCTGCAAGCATTTTAAATATCGGTATCTACATTGCTTCCATTTTAGAGAGAAATGTTTTTGCAAACAATAATTTTTTGCATCTTAAACTTTACGGAAGTTATAGAAGTTAAATTATCGAACTTAAATATTTTACTTGAGGAAATAATTTGTCTTCTCACTGTATGTTGTTGATTTGCAACAAAAAATATAGTTTTCAAAAATATAATGTTGTGCCTGCTACAATTACAAACAGTATTGATATATTGATTTTCATTTAAAGCAAGAAAGTTTAACATTTCTATTTATTTAAAGAATACTGTAGTTTTAAATGATACATCTAACAACAGTATTTGTTATATGAAAAAGTATCGAGTCCTTAACTCAGAAAAAAATGATAATACAGTGAAACCTCTCAATAGCGGACACCTCTGGGGAACAGAAATTTGTCCGCTATTGAGGATAATGGCCCTCTGAGCCATCCATTTTTTCGTTTGGTGTGATTTAGCACGATACGAATTTTCGCGTTATATAAGTAACAAAGTCGATAAATTTAGCATTAAATGTTTATTTTAATCATTATTTATTTATTTATACTATCTTTCGCAATA
>WUQG02177653.1:0-54490 GCA_011317285.2 Androctonus mauritanicus
TCGTTAATCCTAACTGAAAAGATTCGTCGATCATCAAATTTGGCCTTGAAAGTTCTTCTTTCTTTGAAAAGGGTATAACTAAATGATTTTACATTATATTGGTTGCTAGAGCATTTTGTTACCTTACTACTAAACTATTGAAGAGTTTTTGAAATTTCATAAAATTTAAAAATGAAATTTCACATTTGAAATGAATGAATGAACCATGTTTGAACTAGAGGAGCACTTGTATTATGATAAAATTAAAACATATCACACTGTATGTATAGCATATTTATAAGACAAGAAATATGATATAAATATAATAATAGGATAAACATGTACAATTTGCATTATACCTTCTTATTACAAATGATGACTTTATTATTAAGACTTAATTATCTGTAGATTTATTATTGATGATTTTATTTTTGTTATAGCAATATCTTAATCATTGTTGCAATACTACCATATAAAATTGTAGTACTGCATGTATACTAAATTATAAAAATGATTTTAAAAATATTTTTATAAATATAAAAATCATTTTCTGGATGAGTTTGATGTTGTTTAATGTCTGTTTATATAAATGCAGTACATCCTAACCTTTTTTATCTCTCATTCTTCTTTTTCACCAAACTTTCAAAAAAAAATTTTTCATTCAATTTATTACCAACATTTGATACTATAATTCAGTTGTTATTAGAAAATTATAACTGCTTGTTATAATTTTCTAATAACAAGCAGTGCGCTATTAAAATATATCAATATTAAATTTATAGCAAAGTTTAAAAGATTTATTTGTAAACTGCATTGATTCTAAGTAATGAGTTTGAAATCATTATTGCAAAATTTATACATCAATATAATAAACTAAAGTATTAATACACAAAGAGAATAATGTATAGTAAAAATATAAACAAAATTTGGATTTAAAAATGTTTAATTCAAGTTTTGTTATATTTCAACATAACATTAAAAAATTTGTAATTGGAATATAAAATTAAAATAACTCCATTCACTGTTATGAATATTAATATTAACTGTATATAGATTTTTTACATATATTTAATTTTTGTAAGTAAAATAAGTAGATTATGAAAACTAATTAGCAATTTTTTGAATATTTGATTTTCCATCAAGTGATTTTAATTAATGGAGAATCAAATACTTATTTGAAATTTCTTAATTTTTTATATGAAAATTTTTCTGTTGAAATAGAAAAAAAATTATTTTTTTAAATATTTATATTTCTGTCCATCTAATGTAATATTTATGGTTTCAAATATTTACTTTCATTTATAATAATTTTATTTATTTATAACAGTCAAAATTCATTTAATTAGATGAAATAAATGAAGTTTTCATATGCTCTTGTTTGAAATAATCTTCAATAATATGGTTTGGATATTTCTTTGAATAAACTTTATTTATACATATTGAATATGAGTAATTAAGATTTTAATCAATTTTCTGGATAAATGATCTTTTATTTTATTCTATTATTTGATTTGCTTTGTTCTGTTTTGGGGAAATTTAACAAGATGTTTGAAGATCTGTGTTTGATCTTTTATTTTAATTAGAAATTTTTAAAATTATTTGGATGAATTTTATTTGATAAAACAATGACAATTATAAATATTAGAACCTAAATCTATATATAAAACACATAATATGAATTTACAGAATTTACATAATATGAATATATATATAGATTTAGGTTCTAATATTTATAAATATATATATATATTTTGCTTTAAATGATATGTTAATATTAAATACTCAAATTTTGACAATCATAGTTTTTAATATTTGAAAACTTGATATGTATATGTTAGTAGTAATGTTTCAAATGAGATCTGAAAAAAAATGCCTTTTATTATAGCTTGATTACTTATGGAATAGACTATTAAAAATACTTCAACAATTTTTATGGTTTATCTGCCAGTATGAAATATAACTATTATTTTTTTCAACTATTTATTTTTTTTTTTTTTTTGTTTTTAGTTTTAGATAAAACTACTTGATTGAAATATGGTTGTCATTTTAGCCTAATCCTACATAATGTGTTGTTTTCATTTCTAATTATAGCCTGCTTCTAAATTCTTTATATTATTTTAAATATCCATGAAATACACCAAAATGTGAATTAATCCTTTATGTTATAATTACAGATTTCTGGAAGTCTATTTTTAAATTCATAATTAAACAAAAATAAATTGCTTTCATTTGTGATTATTTTCGGTAAAAAAAGGTAAAAATTGGAATAGCTTTTTTAAAATTTTATTTAATAAATCAAGTAAACAGATGAAAAGTTGAGCATAGCGCTTTGGCGCTCATGGAATTTAGGGAGTCGTTGACCCAAAGTTGATAAATGCTTGAATTGACGATAAAAGTTAAACGTTTCGAACGAATATAAACCACTTTGTCTTCGTGTAATTTCACCTGTAATTAAAAGTAATCAAATTGAAATATTGTACATATTTAGTATAAATGTATAATATATTCAGAATTCTCATTTATTAGTCATGTTTTTTTAATTACTGTTGCTAAAAAAATACGTAATAATTTATTTATTCAATTCAGTTATTTTTAAATCGCTGCTGGATTTTCTATTAGAAAAAATAATAATAAAGTCACAAAACGAATGAAAATGAAAAAAAATCAGTAAAGTCAGAGAGAAAAAAATATCTTTAGGAAGAAAAAAAATGTTATCGCCGTTCAAATCAATTTAATTTTGTTTTATCATTCTAGTGGTTTATTTAAACATTTCAGAGATAAACCTTATACTAGATTATAATCTTAATTTATTAAGTAATTTTAAGATTTTTAATATGAAATACTGTACTTGCCTAAAAAACATTTTATATTATATTTAAAACTTAAGATAATCAAATTAAAAAAATAGAAATCACGCATATCATTTTTTATTAAACAGAAATTTTTAATGGAATGAATGTAAGACCTGTATAGTAGTATTTTGATAATCATAAATGCTTCCTAAGTTGATAGAATTATAGTGCTTTATCCGAACTCACCTTCTGATGTGGCAGTTGTGAGCAGCTAGAGGCAGAATCTTAGAATGTAGTCTTGGTCAAATTGTCGTCTCCCTGGAAAATATGGGAGGGTTTTTCAACTTTATGACTTAGGAGTAACGAAAAGATATTGTAAAGTATGCATTTATTAGAAATTTTGACCTATATTATCAACATTTTTGTCAACGTACATTGATGTGGAATTTATTTATTACAACTTAACGTAATTCGCATCTTTTTGAGAAAGATATTCAGGAATGGCATTGTCCGCATTATGAATAAGCCAGCGTTCGATTCGATCGATCACGTGTGTGGCACAACTCGTCCCTCATCCGGGTACTCTTCTATTTCCGCTTTTCCCATTCTACTTTTTGATCTTCTGATACTTATTATTTTTTTATTATTATATGAAAAGTCTCGATATACGCTAAAAGCGAAACTAATCTTGAAAATAGTAAAAAAATAAGCAACAAAAGAATGACGATAATTTAATCATAATACCATCTGTTGCTATTAACTGTTAACTTAATTATGTATTTACCAAAGCCATTCTTTTTTACATTTTTTAGTCATATTCTAAGAAATCTGATTTTATAAGTCATACAACTTCTATAGTAATGTGGTGCTTTTTTAAGTATAATCGGGTTAAATCATACTAAAATGATATTCGTAAGCTGAAGAATTTTCAATGTTATAATGTGAAGCTATTAATTCCACTATTTTAGACTTTGTAATGCATTAAAACAATGTTATTTCACAGCATGTTCGTATTCTTGATGATCTATTTCCATAGTTTCATCCTATGAAAAAAAAGAAGGCGTATATTTCATCATGACATTAACATGTAACTAGAAATTTAACTTAACTGCCCGTGAATGATGAATATATCATGCTTTTATACATCGCTGATGTATTTATGATTGAATTTTATGCATCGCTTCCTCGGCCAGGTAAAGCTATTGAATAGATTGTGATGCCGGTCTAGTCTGGAGGATCACCTAAAGAATTTAACTCATTTATCTTTATTTTTAACGGAGAGAATTTGATAACAAGTTTTAATAATTCTATGAAAAATCTAATGTTTCATTTAAAAAAAAAAAAAACATATATTGATTAATATCATGTTGGTATAGCGTAGCTGTTAATAATTGTTGTTTATATAATACTTGACATTCTTTGTTGATGCAAACGCAAGTTGCGACATCTGCTAGAGTACCAGATGTCTCCTAACTTATCTATCGGACTCCATAAGTGACCAATGACTTATTTTAGAGTTGTTGACCGACACTTCGACAATAAATTACAAAATAAATTGAGAGCTAGCAGATGCATCCAGTATTTTTGTTATGATTAAAATTTGTTTGGAAAAAAATTGATTATAAAATTTATGGCAATAATAGTCTTTCTTTTGCTTTAGTAAATTATATTTTTAGGTTAATCGTACTAATTTATAAAATACTTGATCCAGGAAAAATTCTAATGATGCAGCAACAGAAATATCAGCTCTATTCTATAAAATTTAATTTATCAGAAAAATTTAGACACTAATGAATTAATGAAATTTATGATTTGAAAGCTTTTTGTTTGTTTAATTCATAATGATATAGCCAATTTCTAAAACAAAAATTTTTATTTAAACTACTATAATTATAGAAACTAAAAAAACGTCAAATACTGTACTGGATCAATAACGTCTTGTTTCTTTGATGTGAAGCTAAATCTTCTCACTTAAATTTAATGATATATTTAATAATTCAGTCTTTATTATCTTAAAGTACTTGCCATATTATTATAAATAATTAATGAAAATATAATCTAAAAATTATAAATTCTAAAATGTTTAGTTAAAAGATTTAATTTAAATTCAAATCTTAAAAAATAATAATAATTTGAAAGCTCAAATATAAAATATAATTAATATAATCATCATCATTATATTTGGTCTCTAATTAATTAATATACCGATGATAAGCTCTCTGAGGTTTTCGAAGCACAAATTGTTTTATCTGCATTAATTAGCATCCTAGTTTTTCTAATGACTATAGAATGATGAGAGAATTGATACTTACATGTATCCTCTGTTCATCCTACAAACTTGACCCGTTTCATTAGGTGGGGTGCCGTAATCCTCAGGTATCCACGTATGGCAACATGGGAATTCCCCGGAAGTATTACGCAAGTCCCTATGGAGCACCAACAGAAGAGTAGGATTGACAAAGGCATGAACGAAAGCGACATGCAAAGTCACTTCGTAAGTAATCGAAGATGCATCAACCTTAGGATGGATGAGGGTAAGAGTAAACAACGGCCCCAAAATATGATATAGGCGGCAAGGATGATGGCAAAACTTTTAACTCTTCTTACCCCTTCCTGTTCCAGGCGATGAATGTATCCTTGGATGTGCTGTGATTCGCAGTTGTCGACATCTGATCTTATAGATATCATGGTAGTTACTATACCAGCTATCCTAACGGCTTCCAAGTTGGAACGTGTCAAATCCCTGTATAGTTTCCTCAAATGAATTCCAGTCAGAGCTACGCACAGAACGTTCACCGTTACCCAGAGAACGCTGAGGACGTAGTTCCGTACAGGTGCATACACCATTGGGCATGCATCGAGATGCCCTAATTCTCTGGTACTTGCAAGTGCACCGCCAAGTAGAGTGGGTCCAAGATTAATAGTGAGGCTCGCGAACCAGATGATGAATAGACCAAAGCCGATACACTGTGGGCTATCCAGGAAGAGTGGATTTGCATCAGATATGGAACCGGGTCGTAAGGTACCCGGGGGGAGGGCAGATGGGTCTTGATCTGGTAACAATGAGGCATCGTTAATAACCGAAGTTAGCATGTTTACTGTTGATACAGTAACTAGTAGAAGGAATGCCATCTCGATGTAAGAACATTTAGGAAGCTTCTGGCATAACAAGATGCTTACTCCCAAAGGTACTAGCAGGCTGGCTCTACCACAGTCCACTAATCCTTGATGAAACAGCAATCCTTGAGACCATCTGCGAAAAATAAAAAAAAACGATATGATGTTAGATAAAAAATAATTGCTTAAAACACATATAAAAATTATTTCTGAGAAGTTTGAATAATTTGATATTATTAATAAACTTTTAGATTAAAAAAAATATAAATAAAATTGCCAATATTGAAGGGAGGAATGTTTTAGAAATTTTAATAAAGTATTTTGCATAACTTTAATAGAAAATTAATATTTTACTCCCATCTGTTAGTTTTACTTGTCAGTTTTCGTTCGCATGATTGCCTTTAATCCAAAAATATAGCATCGGATTATTTTAACTACACCAAATTGATATTTTGTTTTTTTTCTTTATAATCTGTAAAAACTTTTCAAAAACTTTAATTAGTCTTTCTTAACCTGTTAGCTGAATTATCAGGGTGTAAACTTGAATATCATTTAAAATTTTCTTTGTTGGATCTTAAATCCCTTTGAAATGTTTTACTACTATGTATTTTAGTCTTATTATTCTTTTAAATATTTTTTCCAACTGTATATTGACTAAATGTTTTTATATAATAATTTATTATGAAATCCGATTAAAAATTCAATTACGTAATTTTGTAAAGATAAAATTTGTAATACTTTATTTTTAAACAATTTTTTTCTTTTATATTTCTGAAAATATAAAATAAATACTAATTTTTAAATGGAAATAAATAAATATTAGACTACTTAATACAAAAGTATAGCTTTCATTTTTCAATCAAGTTAAGTAATAGAATACCTGATTTTTATAATTTCAAATATAATCTTATTTAATCTCATTAAGATATATATGATAGTATCTTTTATAATCCGATTTATCTAAAAGGTTATATATGAAAATATTAATATTGATGAATTAGTAATGAAACAAATTTATTTATTCATTCAATAGGATTAAATTTATTATAAAAGAGCATCGCTAAAATTTTTGTTTGTTAATGAATAATATAATATATAAACTAAAAATCAAATACAGTAATGTGAAAAGAAGAATCAATTTATGTTTGATCATAGAGATGATGCAGTTCGTAACTTTTGAATGACAAAGCAGTTTTGCCTTATACTATTTCAAAATTTTATAAAATATTCCTAATTCTTGAATTATTATTATTCACTTTAATATCTTAATTGCATCTTGGTGTAGAAATGTTTTTTTAATTAAAATTTTAAAATTAATTACATTGTTATTTATAAAAAGGGGAGGAAATTTTGTATCTGGTACAAAGAAATCTTGCCTCATTTTATCGCGAATTTCTCGAGCGGTTTCAACTTTTATTGAATTAAGAAATTAAAAACATCGATTTAAATACTGTAATCGATTTTCTGTTGGAGCATATATACTTTTATCGCAAAATCTTTATTCTTTTGAAAATTGTCTAGAATTTTTATAAATTTTAAATTGAGAATGTTTAAATGTATAATACCCAATAGCTATATAATCAAATTATAGTTATTGTGTGACTTTCTTTTTAGGTAAAGTTAGATTAAAATTAATTTCTGCATCGCATATTTAGAGACTAAATATCTTTAGTATACTATACAGTAATTTAATTATAATACGGTGTTAAAATTACGAAAAAATGACTAAAATTCGGTTAAATTATTTTTATTCATAAGCATAAAATTGATAATTTCTCTTCGATGCTTAAATTATATAAATTCGGTAGATATATAAAATTAAATTTTTGCCTCGATTTAAATTAAGGTAAATTTTCTTTGTCGGATCTTTAAAGAAAAGCTAATGATTGTATCCTCGCTTATTGTGAGGATTTTTAACTGCATCGATTATTTGCGCAAATGTGAATTATATTGGCTAATGAAAAATGCTGTAGGCAATGGAATATTATTTATGTTCAAATTATTTATGATTCATTCTATTTAAAATTAAATTTCCTTTAAAGAAAAAAAAAATAGCTTTGTTATCGGTAGCAGTTTCTTCGTTTTCATCTAGACTGATTTCTATAAATAATCAATGCTATGCGAGTACTGTATATATATAACTAATGAATTTCGCCGTTAGAAATAATTCAAAAAAATTTAATAACAAAGTATTTCCATTGGTCATTAATGACACGTCTACTATTAGATTATTAAATTCCTTTAGATCTTATACGACATCGTAAGTTCAAGGTCAGAAACCAGCATCGTTGCTCTTCAGAAGTAATAATATCGTTAAAACGAACGGTACCAATGATATTATCGGTCGTAATATAACTTATTAAAAATTTCCAGTACTGTATATAGAAATAAGTTAATGATGAGCAATGCGGCTGATGACGTCAGTGCGAGAATGCTGATAGTTTTCCGTCACGCAATGTTTTATAGGCGTTTCTCTACATTAATGTTTTAAAAATGTATTATTTGTTATCTGAGATGAGAGACTCACACCTTCTCAGCGGGCGCTTGAGAATGATAAGTAGCATGAGGAAGAGATTAGCACCCATTCCTAGAGCTCCTATGGTGAAGAGAACTATAGCTTCAGTAGTCTGTGCGGGATGACAACTTTGCGATTTCACTGTCTGGTTAGCTGGTAAAGTGGTGTTGGCTGAAATTACTACCCGAGGCACGTTCATATCTTCCACCTTTCCTGGAAAAAAAAAAAAAAAAAATGTTATATATATAAACATTTAAGAAATTGTCTTAAATCCGTTTAAAAAAATATAAAGTATGAAAAAATTTATTTATTTTCTAAGTTAAATATATCTACAAGTTTAGAAAAATTTAAATAAGCGACTTAATTCTTTTATTATTTATATCTAATCTGTTTAATTTTGTTTTCCTGGGATCACGTATGTTTGTCCAATGTCTGAACTTTTCTCAGTTTCAATTGTTGATCTCATATTTTTTAGGATAGAATAAAAAATTTATGGACTTTTTTTATATTCTTAAGACACACAACTACAGGAAATTCTGTTGGATTTTTATATTATCACTGTTGAATTTTAACAACCGAATTTCGTTACTTTAATATTGAAAACTTGTCATTATTATTGCTAGACAAAACTAACCAGAATATCAATGGGAAATAACTTATTCAGTATTTTTGTAGGAATGATCTTTCCAAGTTTTATTATTTCTAGAAAAAATTATTAGCATTTCTATATAATAATCTGTCATATTTATAATCCATGATATATAAATTTTCTGTTTCAGAAAATCAGTAATCTGAATTAAATATGCAATAGTTATAATTATTAATATATCTTAACTCTATTAATTACAAAAAAATAATTATTAAAAATGTTTTTAAAATTATTTGATTGTAATATTCTTTTATATAATGGTTTAAGATTTATTATAAGTATTTATTTAGACTAATACAAACATGTACCTTATAATAATTGTAATAGTTCTCGAAGCAGTTAATATAATCGCATTGTAATAATTAAAGAATTTCATATAATTTTTGTTTATATTTCCAGCATGCATTTCATTAATCACTTTAATTGTTAGTCTTTTTTTTAAAGATCGATTACTTTAAGAAATATTAAAATTTTCATTATGAACTTTCAGTAATTGCAGGAACATCACAAAAAAATCTCTGATATATAAATGAAAATGATTTTGTCGGAAAGAAATAATTTGACAACTTGACTTGCAGGATTTAATTTAAACTATGAAAATAATTCCTGTTTTGCACTTGAGAAAAATCTAATTGTGGCTGTCTATCAGTTAGCGAATATCTAGCTTTCATCAACATCTCATCATCAAACATTGTGGAAACTGGAAATAGGGTTATTAAATATAGCTCAAGATTAAAATATGTGGAATTTATTGTCGTTAAGCGAGAACGGTTTTGCTAACGTCAGCTATATTCGAAGGACAAATCAATAAAAGGCACTGAAATATCTTCCAGGAGCATTGAGGTTTTATTCCCTAACAGATCGAAACAAATGGTTTGCGATCATTCTTCCTTTCTGACCATCAATACAGAAATGTATCGATACGAATTTTAGCTTTAGTCCAGGAATTGGTTCTCTGTATGTCTCACTTGATATGTTTTTTCCCTTTATTGAATACATATGTTCTCGTCTTATCAAATTTATTCCACTTTATCGAATTTTTTCACATGGGATTATGAGACTTGTCCTTACTCGTGTGAAATCCTAGTTGTTACAAACTTTTGTATCATTGAATACTTTAAAAATATATATATAAGTTAGAACTGAAGTGTTTAAAAAGAAAAGTTATATATCTGTTTTGTTTATAGGCTAAATAAAACGATACAAATAAAAATAATTCGATTAAATAATCTTAACACTTGGAAAATCGAATATTTATTAGACGAGATCCAATCATTTCTAAAAATCTATTAATAAAAATTGCAGTTTCTGGTCTGTTCATTGAGCCAATTGATTTTTGAAGAAGTTACAGGAGGTTGAATTGTATTCTTTTTATTGCTTCGTCCTCTTGGGTGATGGTAGTGGTGAGAAAAATTCTTCCTTAACCATTTGTTTGTATTCTGGACTTATTTCTCGTTAACCAGTTGTTTGTATTCTGGTCTTAATATGGTCTACATAGAAGGCCTAACTGTGATATTGCGTGACTCTCTTTCTATAACAAATGACGCTCATTTTAGATCTGATATGATGTAAAGCTTATATTAAAAAGACACACCAACATAGTATTTAAATTTTTAACCTTCATAATTTTAACTTGGCATCGAATTGAATTTTATAGTGAGGCCGTTAAAAAATATGTTATTTATTAAATGTTTAATAATCCCTTCTAATGGGAAATTTTCCAATTAATGTAATATTTTTTTTCCTTATTATTTTATTATTTTAAACGTGTGGAATTGCTAAGTTGATTATTCTATTAGCATAAAAGATTTCGTACGAAATTAGTATAATGGTTGTGTGAATTACATTAATCAAAACTAATGCTAAATACAGTTCCACTTTCGCAAAAATCGATTTTTTTGAATTCACTTTAGTACGAATTCAAAAAATCGAAGTGCCATGTTAATTAAAATTAATTATAAAAACTAGTAGGATTCTATTTAATGCTTGTAGCATTTCAACACTTCACTATTCAGACGTAATCTCTATTATTATCGATGTCCTGTTATAATTTACAATCACTGATATAAACAGTATTCTGAAGCTTTTCTTTTTTTTTATTCATCTAGAATTCTTAAATTATGACATTCTTTCCTTCTACAATTTTTGCTATTCTTTTGTTTGTATAGCTCAACACTTGTAATCTTTACTCTTAATAAAAAAATTAAGTTCCATTGTAAGGATTAAATTTTTTTATCCAAGTCCATATCCTCTTAAAAGATTACAAGCTGTTTTCTTCTTCTGTTTCCTTCTATAGAAGTTGGATTAATTTAAATGTGTGAATTGAAGTGGCAAAATGATATCTTTTTTAATTCATACAAATAATATAATGATTGATTTTAATGAGAGAGTTTTTAGATAAGAATGGACAGAATTATATGCAGAGAAAGGATCAAATTCGATAAGGGAAAGTAATGTCCTAACATTAAAACAAGAACAATGGACGACGACAGGTTAGTTCATTTTTTACGATCTCAACTGACAAAATTAACTTGTTTTGCCTCGAGTCATTAACACTCTTATGAGATAGCTTGAATGTTTTTCTTTTTATTGACCCCAGGCACCAATTATTAGAGAACAAACAGTTGGTTTGAAGCGAGAGAGAGTCCCATTTTAGCTTGTTTAGATAATTGAATTATTTGTCAATAATTATATAGTATACGGCTATATAAAAATTATCGTTTTAATTAGAATTTTCATAATATTAATCAAATGCTTCTTACAGTTTCATCACAGTTGTTTAAAACCATACTTTTATAAAATTACTCAGTAAAGAATGAGAAATTTCTAAATAAAAGGTTAATGAAAATGGGTTGATTAAGATTAATGAATGGAAACTACGAAAATATAATGATAATTATGCCCACATAAAACTAAATTAAATGAATAACGTTGTTATAATATTGTATATGAATTGGAATTTTAAAATATAAATACATCATATAGAATTTCACCGGATGATTTCAAACTGTGTCTGATAACTTGTGAACTCCCAATAATCATATAACTGTAGCAACACAACTCGCTGCGGAGTGATAAAAATACGTTAAATCTATAAACAACACTCATCCTAGTCAGAAATTTATATTAGTATATCATTGATAGCCTTTGCATTTTTAAATCGAGATTTGCTAGAACATCAGAAAACTTTTAAAAAATAATTTGCTCACCTTAAACAGAACAACGAACAGAAGTGTATCAAGTTAGTGATGAGAATTAGTTGAAAACCTACAATATAAAAATTTTCAAGATACTATTTGCAAGCAGTTTACTATAAAAAAAATTAGGAAAATTACTCTTAATATTGTGATGTTTAGAGTAATTTCTGTTAAAAGCATTTGGAGATATGCAGATATCTAATGCTAAAATTTTTTGTTCATGATTTTATAGAGAACCAGTATTAACTCTTAGAACTGTGTTAAAGAAATTTTATTTAAAATACTGGTCCATTTAAAATCATTAAATCAGAACACGTATCAAATGTAGAATATAGTGATTTTAAATGTGCCTATTAATACATTTCACATTTTTTGCTAGAATAATTTCCCTTTATATCAATGGTTAATTGTAAATAAAACGAATCTCGAGATCAAATTGCAAAGGTATTTAATATTTGGCCCATGCTTTTGTTTAAATATAATTTTTACTTTCATTAAAAAAATATAATGAGAATAACTAATTGTTATTGAATGTGAGAGAATCAAATTTGTCAACTAGTTATGAATTAATTTAAAAATCACTGGTATATGTAATGTTTCATATTAATTATAATTGATTTTTTTAAAAGATTTAACAGCATAAAAGTTCCAGATCTTATTTTGAGCACTACGAAATTATAAGAAGCTATTTTGTATTATACAAAGACAACTGAACATTATTAGAAATTATTAACACTGTGGGAAACTGGAATTTCGGAATTAGAAAGGATAAATGCGGAATTTATATCAAATAAGGTGATATTTAGAGAAACTGCTTTTAGTTGAAATGTGGCTATGTCACAACAAAACAGATCTTTTTTTGTAGTAGACAAAACAAGACAGAATTAGATGGAAGTTGATCGTAGAGTACAGATAGTCTAGTGATTCTTTCGAAAAGAAAAGAAAAAAACGAAACAAAAAAAACTAGAAGATTGAATTTAAAAGTGAAGAAAAAATCCAATGGATGAGTAGTAGTTTTTTTTTTATAAGGATTATTGTTTTCAATAAAGATAAAATCTAATCAGAAGAAAGTCATCCTTGATTGAAAAGAGTAAACGTTTATGCACTGATAAATACTGTATTATAGTAAATATAAAATCACACGGGAGAATTAAAATTATAAACATTTCAAATCAACGAAGTTTCTTTTTGTTTATTTTATTAGGATTTGAATTTAAATTACTAAGGAACATATATAAAGAAAATTCGAATTTTTCTTGAACTATTCATACGAAAATCGTTTTATGATGCAGTCTCGTTATACTTTAGTATTAAACATTTTTTAAGACATCATTTTTAATGAAATGAGTACTGTATCTGGAACCGATTGTGGCAAATATTTTTCTTCCGTTTCTTTAGAAGAAACGCAATATGTTTTGCTTGTATGGTAGTGTTCTATGAGGCTGGTCCATTGGGAAATATCGGTAGCAGTCATCCATCTTGTATTACTTTCCTCCCACCAGTTAGAGATGAGAAGAGCAAACTGAGAAATGTGAATTGCTTAGTTTGATAGTATTTTCCTCAATTCTCATTATATCCTTATTCGTTATATTTAAAAACAAACGAATTGTTTATTTTAAATTATATAATTATTTATTCTACTCGATCTCATTTAATAATTGTATATATTTAATGCACCTCTCGCTAAGATTTCAAATTATAAATTATCTGAAGTAAAAAAAATGAAAAAAAAAAAAAATATAGGGTGGGGAGAATATGCTTGGAGAGAAATTAAATCCGTTAGCGTGGAAATCAAAAATAGGTTATTACAGGCAGAAATTAATTTTAGATTCTGGTAAGTAATTTAGGAAAGAAAAAGAAGTTCGGTTGTTTCAAAGACATCAGCCGTTGATTATATCCGTGCGTTGGACTGCCGGTTATGTCAGATGCGCAGTAAACAAATCGAATCAGGGAACCACTAGTTTATCCAAGACGTAAACTGGAACTGTACCGGGTCAGCTTGGTTTCGATCGATTTGCCTTCAGTCTCTGCTGCGTGGGAAAGCAGTCTCCTGGACGTTTTATTACCGATTTTTCTGTTGTCCACCCACATAACTTCCGCACTCGCCCGAAATTTAATTATTCATCGTTCTTGTCTGATTTTTTGGGACCATCTATGACGTTAATATATTTTCCCAATGCGTTAATTTTTTTAAAAAAATTAATTCTTCCGTTCGATTCGAATGGGAGGATTGCATCTTGGAAGAGTTGGAAACAAGATAACTCGTATTCAAAAAAGGTTTCTTTGCTTAACTTACGGCATGCACTAACGAACTGATGCTTTTAATTAATAATTGACAAAAATCTGAAAGGGATATTGATAGGTTTTTCAGATCGAATCGCTAAAATAGTTTTTTACACGATATATATTTGTTTTGGAGATACTGATGTACAATATTTGCTTTGGATATACTGATGTATTTGATATCCTGATCAGCGTAAATTTTCAATAGCACGAAAGGTATTGACAGTGAATAAATATAACGATCAAACAGTGAGAGACAAAAGCATTTTTATAATATAGCCAGCAAATTTTTTAAGAAATTCATGTTAAGTTTTTTTAATTAGATTTGTTTAATACTTATCCATTAATACCATTTAACTCTACTCTCCCTATAATAGGATTGCTCATACTTACACCTTCATCTTACACCTTTGCCTTTGATTTTCTTTCCACTTTACGCGATCGCTTATAGATTACTTTATTTTCTTTTTTCTTTAATTGGATTTCTCTATAATCGTTCGATATTTATTCTTTTATAATAATTTTATCATTTGATATATATATATATAATAAAAAAACAAATTATTGAGAAAAGAAATCTTTGAGATGACTAGTCACACATCTTATATATACCCTCTTTCAATTACTGTATTTGAAACGAAAAAGTAAACTAAAGCAAACGAGGAGAGAATATGGATGACAAAAAAAGGAAGAAAAGTTCGATCCATTCGTCCATTTCCTTAAGGTTAAGCTTATTTCCTTCATTCGAAATTATTTCCAAATGAGATTTCTAAAGAAATTAATTATAAATATTTATAATTGAACGTTATTTATAAATTAAGTTAAATATAAAAAAAGTTTATATTAAACATTAATCGATAATAGTTTGTTTAAAATCTCTCTTCTTTTTTATTATAATATATATTATATATAATTTTTTTCTTTTGAATCAATGAAATTTCTATAGGAATTCGTTTCATAAGTTTGTTTCATTGGAGCTGATTAATCAACTGAATGAACTGATACACTATATCCCAGATTAACCGTAATAACTGGTTGCCGAAATAAAAGTCGTCATTACTTCATTAATTATAATCTTCAATCAAGGATCACGGTTGCAGGAAATAATGAAACAATGACATTTTTTGTAATACTATACTGTACTCAAATTGATGTTCAAATAATTAACAGAATTCTAATTTTAAATGGATTTAACCTCTAGAGATCAAAAAGCATTTTAAAAGCACAATAAGATCCGTCAGGAACGGCTTCCAACTAAATTTATTCCAACAGAAAGCAAACAGTTAATTAAAAGCTGTACTTTGTTTATTGAAATATTTAAAGAAAAAGTAATTGAAAGCAAACAAATTGGTATCGGTAAATTCTCGTGTTGTTTTGAGCTATTTTCCGGTCAAATTAACTAAATCCTATAAGTAGTCAATAAGATATATACTTTTTTTTACGAGACATGTAGTAGGAAAATCCGTTATGTTGGTCTCGTTTATGGTTTATATATTATTAACCCGTATCACTTTTTTCTTTTATCTGCTTCGTATTTTCGACTGTGGGGATTAGATAGGTGCAATAGTAATTGTGGCTGTCAGATGAGACCCGCTTATGTTATTTTGAAGTAACGCAGACATCTGTGTTATTTATTTTCCTTTGATGTCCTTCTCGGTAACGTAATTATGAAAATAATATCTTTAATAGAAAATTTATTGGATAACTGTTATTAAATTCTTCTATGTAATTATAACTGCAAATTTTAACTTAATGATTATTTTAAATTGTTTTAAAGCGAATTCTCGTATTTAGTGAGAGAATTTAGGAATTTTTTCCTTTTTTTTGTCACATTTTTATTTTTTATCATCACATGTTTTTTTATACAGTAAAATGAGCTGAGGAATTTCTTTCTTTTTAAAGTATCTTTAAGCGATTTTTCCCCTCTTATCCCGAAATTTCTGAAAGTAATGTGATGAAAAGAATGCGCAATAATTACTATTAGTTCATTAATTTTAATTTTAAATACAGTACGTATTTTTTTTTTATTTCTTTTTTTTCTTTTCAGCTTTTATGATTCCGTTATTCGGAATCTGTAAGGAAAACAGATTAATGATAATTTGGAATACATGAATATTTATATACAGTATTTGCATTAGCGAAAATACTTTTATGACCAACTATTAATTGTAATAAACAGTACTGGAGGAAGGAATTCCGCACATTCCGAGAGATATCCAGTTTTAATTTTTAATCGGAAGATTTAATAGGATCTGTTCGCTTTCTTCCACACATTCGTATATATATATATACACTAATAGAGATAATTAGATCTTATTTTATATTTTTTTTATCTCTGTTAAATTAGTTTACCAGAAATATTTATACTGCGGTTGTTTAAATCCGATGTTTTAAGGTACGTTCGGAATGCTGCGAACGGTTCGTTATCCGGCGATGTAACATATGGTTAAACAAGAATTTGATTTTATAATCTAAAAGATCGCATAAATATTATTAATTCCTTTCTGTAACTGTAATTAAATAAGTCGAAATTATTGCGGGTATATAAAATTTTTCCGTGTCGGTATTGGCTAATAGATTTTTATTGGTATTGTGTAGTAAAGGAATGAAGAGCATGAAAGGATAAGAACTGTAGTTAACGTGGCGCAATTAACCCGCATCGCTCTTAACGACTCTAGCCTATGAAAATACGCCTGCGTGAACGTAACTGATCTAACAACAATACATAATAAAGCCTAATATAAAACAGACCGCTTGTTATTCCAAAGCACGTCGGTCGTGATGCATTAATCGATAGGACAACGTAACGTCGACGCACATTAGTTGAATCGTAGGCCTATTCGTATCTGGCGGGGCCTTTAGTTTTATGTTAAGGCAGGTATGCGGTATCTGCGGTGTTACGTACTGCGCAAAACGAAAGGTATCGGAGATCAGTAACCAAAATTCTATACTCACCAGCGTTCGGTTATTCCTCTTGAAGTCGGCCTCTCCCCCTCATCCGCCCCCCTGGTCACGACGAGAGGCGGGGATGGTTTGTCGAAGGCCAGCTTCCTTGGTACAACATAACAGTTGAACCTTAGTCGTTTTCCTACAATCGACAGCTCAGCTGTGCATCGACTGCATGCCGCTACACACCGCATCTCTTGCTCCAGGATAACAGGTCCACCAATCCCCGTTCCCGGAGTCGTCCTAACGTAACAGGACGCGGGGGTGGTTGGTAGTTACGTCTCAAACGGACCTTTAAACGCCCAAATGGTTAGTTGCTCAGTTATAATCGCCCAACCAGATTACAGTCATCTATATATATGACGCGAAAAAGTATGCTATTTGACCTTTGCCATTTATCACTTCCATGTGACTAGCCAAACTGACGCTATTGGTTGCTTTCGGAACTTGATCTATTTTCCACCAATTATGAATCGATTGGAAGTTTAACCCCGGTTATAATTGTATTGCCAAAAGCAAAAATATCGGCCCCGTTCAAAAATGTTAATTTTCGATCAGCGGAAAAGTTTCGCCTAACTTCTCTCATTTGTAACCGGATGAAAGAAGAACAGCATCTTCATCACTAAATTATCACGGGAAACATTAATTCTATATAAAGTTCCTATTTTATTTCGAACATTAATTATTAATCTAATAAGAATGCTTTAAAGTCACTTGAACTAATCATACAATATTTATACGGTGCATTTGAGTAATTTTTCTTTAATTAATTATTAAGTATAATAACTGTCTATTAAAGATATTATTCTATTTAAACGTCTCTTAAATTAATTGTTTTCGCACTAAAGGTTAATGATACACCGTCAGTATATTCTTACTTCGTGTAGACTTTTTTATATTTTTATATAATTTAGATGATTGTTTCGCGTCGAATATATGTAGGGAATAAAAATGGTTAAAATATGCAAATGGTATGGCCGATGAACCTAGATAACGGAAATAGCATGCAAATGGAAGGGCAACCTTGATAAATCGATATTTTTCAAATCTTGAATGTGCCATATGCTAATTCTTTTTATTGTAATATAGAGTTTTGCTGTGGTTAAACGTTGAAGCTAACGCTTTCTGACCATTTATTTCAGTTGTAGCTGCGATACCTTTACATCAAACAGCCATTGCAATAACTTATTTAGCAAGCATGGCTTGCTCTAAGGTTGATTGTTCTCGCGCTTTCCTCTAATCTTATTCTTCCTTCTCTAGCTTAAGTCCCACGGTAGTCATTTGACAAGTTGAGTATTCCAATGAAATTTTTCCACTGCATTTTTTTTTTTTTTTTGCTGCTTTATTATTTTTAGATTAATATTGATAATATAATTTTCGGATGGTTTTTTTAGAAGAATTTAAAAGTGAGTTGCATCTTTTACGTTTATTTTATTTATTTTTTTATTAAATTTATATTTAAATTAATATTTGTTAGTCGATTCTCGCCACGTAATTTTTCTATCTTTCAGTTAAGATAAATTCTCAGATAAATTAAGAAAGAACCGCGAGATATTTTCGTGACCGATTTCAATATATGAATTCTGTAAAGAAAGTAGTTATTGCATCAGAATTTATTTCTGTTTAGCTAAATATATTGTATCAATTTAACTGTTTTTAAGCTGTTTCATCTCGGCAGACCATTTCCAGGTACTGGTAACATTTAGATTAATTTGATAAGCTAATCGCTAATTTAGCCAATTTGGAAAATTAGAAAAGTTTGCTGCTAAAACCGTATTCTGCAAAATAGCGAAACGTTAAAAGGAAAATAAAATAAATTAATATCAATAAATACCGCCGAAGTTCGATTTTTGTGAATGATGCAAATTTGAACAGTATCCAGTAAATAAAAATAGTAGTAGTTACTTATAGATATATATTATCTGATCGATACAAAACACATTTACTCATCCAAGTTGAATATTAAATGAAAGTGAATGTTTCAGAATTATATTACGTATAAATTATTCAGTTAAATAATTAGTGGTATTAATTTTAATAAAATATGTTTAGTTTTCTTGTGTTTGGATATGTATGGAATTTAAAAATAAAAAGAGAATTTTAAAAAAATATTATGCATTTAATTTATTATTTTGTTTATACATTGTTCGTTTAACCAGCATAAAACAAAAAAAAAAAAAAAATCCGATGTTCGAGAGATGAGCTAGTTCATCAAATTTTTTTTACTAAAATTTTGATTAAATTTATTCGTTTTTAATTAATTTATTATGGAGATTTGTCATCAGAATGTTGTTTTTATTTTTATAGTTTTTATTTTATTCTAATAAATTAACAGATTTTTTATTTTTTAATTGCTTAATTTTTAATTTTAGTTTTAATTCTCGTTATTATGATTGGTTATTAATAATGTTATACTTATTTTATTTTGTTGCTATTACTTTTATTATATTAAACAGATATTTTTTAATTCGCATTATTTTTGAATTTAAAAATTTTCCTTTAAAATTGTATCATGTAGTTTACGGTTCGTAAGTCATTAAAATCAAACAAGAATCCGAGTGCATTAATGCGAATCCTTAAATAAGATATTTATTCGTGAATAAGCATTTATTGCGAAACATTTTAACAGTCGAAACGATCCACTCAAGAGTGGAATAAGTATAGTTTAATAATTCTGTAACGTTGGATAGAATGCAATAGTCTATAGAATTTTAATTCTATTCATATCAGCGTAGATGATTAGCATATATATTTTTAGTAAAGAGAGTTACATATTCGTCAATCTACAACGTAATAAATATTTCTAATAATATTTAACCAGTACTTATAGATAAAAATAATGCTATAGGTAGATACATTAGACCTTTTTGTAAAATCTATATCACACTATTCTGGCGAGATCAAATGGCTCATATCCAAATAGATACAATGCATCCATTCTAGATCAAATTTTCAAAAAATGATGTTGAGATATGACGATTTTCGATTGAAAATATTTATTCTGTTTGAAAAATAAATATAATAATCGTGCGGCTTATATAAATAGTATAAACTGCAAAATTGAAAAATTTTAAGATATGTTTAAAATATTAAAATGTTCAGATCGTCGCGTGTACGACGAATTTTCAGTTATGTATGTAAAAATATCTATTAAGATATATATAAACTTTCGTGATTATAATCACACTGAGAAATTTCCTACGATTTGAAAAATAAAAGAAGAAAAATCGTAATAGTAGACTGGAATTGGAATTGTGCAAAATTCTAAGATTTAAATAGAATTATTACTGCCGTTGTATTTGGTAAGATTCATTTTTTCTGATTGATTAACCATAATAAGATCGTTGTGATTAAATTATGATCTTGATGCCTAACAAAGCTTTCCTTGAATTCTTTTATAAATATATATAATAGCTTCTTTTTCACCTTATGTAAAGAGGGTCCTTATGGG
Source organism: Androctonus mauritanicus (assembly GCA_011317285.2). Classification (NCBI taxonomy): domain Eukaryota; kingdom Metazoa; phylum Arthropoda; class Arachnida; order Scorpiones; family Buthidae; genus Androctonus; species Androctonus mauritanicus. The sequence continues at coordinate 20,930 of WUQG02177653.1, forward strand.
ATAATACCTAGAAATGTAAATAGAAAGAAATATAGAAATTTGAAACGCTTTCCGTTTTCAACTTACGTCAAGTGGCTCCTTATGGGATAATGCTGAGAATGTAGATATGAAAAAATGTAAAGACATTGACTTCCTATGAATAGAAAGACATTTTAAGGATCTAGTAGCTGAATTAAGAATATCTCCTAGAATTCCTTCCAAGATATATTCTTTTATATTGCTGGCGAGTTATTTTCGGACAGAATTTAATTTTTTTTTAAGTTTATATAATTATTATAGAATTTTCTATACTGAATTTTGTTACCTGATTTTGTTTTTTGTGTTACCAATTAGATATAAAATTTTCAATTTTAGTATTTATATATGCATATCATCTTGCACAGCTCGGCATATTGCAGGTTGAGAATTTCTACTATAGAATATTAAAAATAGTAATAAAACATATAAATATTATTGAAGATACCAAATTTCAGTTGAAGAATGGATTGGTTAATTATAGCAATGATATTTTCGATATTTTCCTTTTTTTTTTTAGATAGTAATGGCTTGGTTTTAATTTAATAATAACATTTATACAGGACATTCTCAAAAACTTGAACAAATCAAAAGATAATGATTTTCATTGGCAAAAATACAGTATAAATATATCAAATAAGAAAAGATTTGCAACTCTTGATTGATATTAAATAGATTCTTTGTTAATATGATGGGAAATATTGATGCTTATACGAAAGACTGATAGAGAGTAGATATATCATTTCATACTGTTAAGTTTATGAGTATAGATATATTCGATTTTGACTTTTTTCAATTAAAAATCACTAATAATTTGTTAAGATATTATTTAATCTCATTTTTTATTGTCTTGTATCTAGACATTTTTCCAGTTACGTGCTCAACATTCTGTGACTAATTTCTCGATACAGCGAAATATTTAAGCTAAATGCCTATTAACTGTTCTATTGAAATCAAACTTAGAGTGTTTCTCATAGAAAGCTCTGTAACGCAATACTGTATGAGGAAAATCGATGATTTTCCTTTTGAAATTATATTCAGGTATTTCACATAATATATATATATAATGTAATTGAAATATTGTTAATTAAAATATTAAATTTATTAATATCAAGATAAATGGAGATAAATAACTAACTGGCATTCATAAATTCAAATTCCTTATTTAAATAAACTTTCCGTCGTTTTTAACAAACGAAGCAAATTATATAAACGAAGAAAAAATTCGTAGTTATAATTTTTGACTAGTTATTGAATCAAGAATTATTTTTTATTTTTTTATTTTAAAGAGAGTTTCTAGTACATCATTTCCCATCCTCCAGTCTTTCTCGTTATCAAATAAATCAAGAAAGATTGTGAGAAATGAATTTAAAGTTTTTTCCCTATATTTAAAGCAATAATAACAAATTTGTAGCCCGGAGCAGCAAGTTGCCTCAGATTCTTTCTATAAATTAGAATCATTCCGTAATTATTTTTATCGATTTATCAAGATGTTAATAAACTAAAAAATGATGATTTATAGTTTCTTAGTAAAAAGCAAACGTTTTAGATTAATGGAATTTTTAAATTTCATTCTTAAATAACTTACTTGAATAGTTAGTGATTTTTGACTATTAGATTTTCAAGTAAGCAAGCTATTGTATACTTATCCATCTAGGAAATTGTTCACAATGATAAATATGCTTGACAAGTATTTAATCTACGTGCTCCTTCCAACTTCTGTTCGTATATGATCGTAAAATATTTCAAAAAATTTATAACACTGACGTAGATCGTTGGATAATTAATCATTTCCTAATTTAAAGTTCAGTGACTGAAGGTTCTGAAGAGAACTGCTATATATAGGACGTCTAGTAATGGTTAGGGCAAATTCAAAATAATGAAAAAGTTATTATAAATATAGTTCTAAAAACACCATATTTAAACGAAATATGCACATTTTATAGTGGTGATTTTTCATATATCGTAAAAAAATTTGTTTAATCAATGAAATAAATTTAAAGATGAAACAAAATTAACAATATAGTTTTTTTACATTTTTCCATTTTGGAATGATGTCAATTTTATTTTTTTAAATTTATTTCATTAATTATCATTCACTTCCTTTACGATCTTAGAAAAATCAATACTATAAAATGTGCATATTTCTCTTAAATTCGGTGTTTTCGGACCTGTGTTTATAAGAATTTTCTTGATTATTTTGATGTAAAAAATTCATGGTTTTATTTTGTTCCAGCCATTACGGGACATCCTGTATTTTCTTTATGATGATTGGAGGCATAACTGAATCAGCAATCGACTAATCTAACTTAGACGTAGTATTTCAGTGTATAATGCAGGTTTAATATTTCGTATAGTTGATAATCTAGTATGTGTATATGTGTGTATATATATGAAAAACTCGTTTATTTTCGGAGGAGCCGAGCTCCCTTTTATATAGGGGACTATGTATATATATAAGCATTATTAAATTCCTTATAGAAAAGTGACAAATCTAATAATTCAACAGTATATAATCAGAAACTATATTTACCTAACCCAATTTAAAATGCCATCTTAAATTTTCCTGATTAAGTTGATCATATTTTATGAATGTGCGCGATTTGTGAGGTGAGAAATTTTTAAATACAAATATAAAATAAATTCATAATATTTAGATTTGCTTCATAATTAGTATTGAACTTAAATAATCTCAAAATTGAAATTTTTCGTACATTTAAACTTAACGTAAACATTTAAACTTAACGTAAACATTAAAGATTGGAACGTTCATCCTGTGAGTTCAGTAATATATTTGATCAAGAAATTTTAATACTTCTTGTTCGAGCAACTAATATTTCATTTATTTCCTAATAGTTGCGCCGTATTATTTTTCCAAAAGTAAATATTTTTCTTTTGGATATATGAGAGAATTCGATTTATAACAAATGGAAATTAGCTTTGTTTTATATTATATTTGGATATAGAATTTATACAATTTTTTTCTTCTTTATTTTTTTTTAATATATATAAATAATTAGAAATAACTAAAATTAGATGGGTTATTTTTTTCTGAATTGGAGGTTTATGTAAGAAATAAATTAAAAACACATTTCAATTTTTAATTGATAACTCTTATTTCAAAGTGGTTTAATCAACCACAAGTTTTGATTGATTAATTCATTAAATTAATCAGTCAAGGCTTATATATAATTTATATAAATATGAAATAATTTAAATGAGTGTTTAAAATTATGATTGGGCAAAACAGTCTCCAAACATTCGTGTTCGAAATGATTTTATTAAACAGATATCTGCATCATCCTTTGTTAGAAATATAGCAAACGGCAGTTCTCCTACAAAGATTATTTTTATTATCCATCTTATTCACTGTATTCAGAGAATTTCGAAAAATGATTAAAAAATATTGCTATGTAATCAACATTACACTGATCACGAATATTTTCGCAAAGTAAAATATATATATTACAGAACGACCTGTAAGAGTAAACGTGCTAGATTTCTTCTTGGAACATATGGATTTGATTCCGGAAACTTTCCTGGACTTTTCAAAATAATATTGGTCTGAGTGTATCCATTGATCGTGATCCAGCATATTCTATCACGGATGTTAACCATCACGTGATAGACTCTGAAATTATTGTCAGTAATATGTATATATCGTGAGACTTGATGACAAAATTGAACCAACCAGTCAAATTAATCTGCTTCAATTTATCACAGGCATTTTGAAATTTTGGCCTTAATGAATTTTTTTTTTGGCTCCACTTAGAAACCCTTCAAAGAAGAGTTCCTCCAATTGAATTAGGTCCTCTGAAAACAAAAAACTCACAAAAATCACTTTCTATTTAACTGCTTCTGTCCTATAGACTGTAGAAGTGGTGAAATAGAAACAGGCAGAATAGGACAGTGATCATCATCATCATTTAAATAATGATGATGATCATTCTGGAACAGACGAAAAATTGAATAATGAGATAGAGAAACATGAGTAGAGTATAGCAACAACATACAGCATATTCAAAAAAAAATCAAATAGTCATATGAATTAATAAAATGAAAGCTCGATCCGTCAAGAAAGCAATGGTGTGGACACTAATAGATTCAGGATCGCGTAATCACAAATGTGATGAAATAGAAATTTGAGATTATAACATTGGTACAAACAATGTAATGTTTAGCACAGTGAAAAATCTATCTGGATTAGATTTAAATTAAATTCACGATCTAACTGAATATGCCATTCATTGTCAGAATTATGCCATTAATATATGATAAGTCTTGTATATATCATATTTTTCTGTATCCTGTTATTTTTTCTTCTTCTCTTTGAATATAATATAAATATTGTTCTAGCATCATACTGTGATTAAATCAAATGAACAAAAGAATACAGTAATGAAAAATCTCAAATTCTTCTTTTCATTTAGTGATCAGATTCATACTGTGTAGAAATAAAAATTAAATTTAACATAATTTTATGTTGTAGGAATTGGAAATAGTTAAGTTATTTATTAAAATATTATTATTTGAATCTCTATTTTTCCCGACTTTGTGTTTATTAATTGTAATTGTAATATTGCGAGTGAAATTTCAGAGGAGCATTTTTTTTTTAAGGAATAGTTTTATTCTGAGAAAAAGTTTAATACTGTGCGCAGCGTTTCCCAAACTATATTCCGCGGAACACCAGTGTTCCGCGAAAGGACAATAAGTGTTTCGTAAAAAAATTATGAAAATTAATATAAACCTCATATGATTTTAAATGCTATGCCAAATTGAAACTTGAGTCACTAGTTTATTTTACTATTTTCATGTGTTTTATTCATTGTTGGTTTTACTTTATATATTCACAGGCATTTATTTTAAGAAAACTAAACAAACATAATAAATGTTTGTTTAGTTTTCTTAGCGCTTATACTCTAATTTATTTATTTATTTATTTATTAATATCTACCTATGCTATAAAATAACCAAGGCATTCCATAAAAATTTCGGGATTTGTAAGGTGTTCCGTTATAGAAAAAGTTTGTGAAACGCTGCTGTACGGTATTATCATTAAGTATGTTTTTTTTTTTTTTTCATAAGATTTTGTTTCAATTCTAAGATCTTAAGCAACAAGACTATATTCCAAATTTGATCGAAATGAATTTAATGATACTATCCGTATAAGTCACATTGATGATACTTTAGTGTCTTCATTTATTGGAATTAAGTTTCCATATATTATTCTATTGAATACTTTCGTCCTTGGAGCCGAAGTTATTGAAAGTTGAATTTGGTCGTTTAATTTATTAAATCAATTTTTAATTGAAATTTTTATGATATATGCAATCAGTGACTCTTAAATATTTGATTTTAATCAATTTTCTAAAATTTTGAGACGAATATTGCAAAATAAACTAATTTATTATGTATATGATGTATAGAATAAATTTGTTCATTTTCATTATTATTAAATTTTTGAAAATTGATTAAATAAAATGGCAATCTGCAAACAGATCCTCAATATTAACATCGTATTAAAATATAGAACTGTAATATCTAGAACAGTTTTTAAATTATGGTCAACTCTCTGAAGAACATTTTCAAGAGTTTTTTTCTGTTGAAGAATTCTTAAAAAATCTTTACATATCTATAAGGATCATTCATCATTTTAAGTCAGATTCTTTCAACTTTTTTCCTGATAGAATTGTTGATTGGAAGCGTAGCGTTGACAGAAATATTTAAATAGTATTTTTTAATAATTTATATTTATCTATTTTCATTATAATAATAACAATATGAGAGAAATTCATAGAAGATGAGCTGTAAATAAAATATGATTTATTATATAAATTAACGAGAGATTAATTTTATTTATTATTTTTATTATTTTTAGTTATCATAACATTTAGATAATTCTCCTATGAACATAACTGAAATGCTCAAAAATTAATATGAATTTAAATATAAATTGTTGATCCATCATTTTCAGTGATACGAATTAAATACTACTATATTTTTTATATATATAAAACTTGTATAAACCCTTCTTGATGTTTTCTTAATTGCTGTTCAGATGATTTCTTTTCATAACACTTGGATGCATTTTATAAAGATTCAGTTGAATATCCAATTCATTTGAACTGAGAAAAAGCATTAATCTGTTCTTGGCAATGTAAATTCTAGAAGGCATCTTCTAATAAATACCTGATTAGTGTAAATTAGAAACTTGTCTGGCATGCAGCCATGCTCTTCAATCATTTTTACATGAGTCTTTGAGATGAAAAAGTAATTAAATATATATATATGTGTGTAGAAAATATTTATATTTAAAAAGCACGTTGGAAATTAATGGAATAATTTAATAATGTATGTTTGTGTCTAAAGAAATAAAATTAATTTAATAAATATATTAATGAAAAAGTAAATTACTTATTTCGTTTATTTACTGGGGAAATTTTTATTAATTATCATTAGTAGCATAATATATTTTCTGGATAATTAAATAGTTTATAATTTTTACAAACAAGGAAAGGTTTTTTTAATGCTAATTTCTGTTGTCGATATTATATCATTAGATATCAGCTACTTGAGCGATGATTAGCAACCAAGTTAACGATCGGTTTACTACACATCACATTGTCTTCAACTTAATGGAATGGGTTCAATAAAGAAGAATAAATCAGATAGTAAATTCTGCATAGTTCTAATTAAATTATTGCCATAAGAAACTTTTTGTTTGTGTTTCAACTTAATATTTTGGATCTTTATCCACTATCTGTGTTCCAAAAAGATTGGATATATATTACATATACCAATAAAAAAAATACCGTTAAGAATTTATGATTAACTGATCAGTTCATATTGATCGCAAGAAGAATGTAAATAAAATTTTTATATTAACTCATTTAAAATATAAAATATTTTCATGTTAGAGAATAAAATGTGTTCACGTTGTTTCATAATAATGTTTTACTCATATTTTATAATTCTCGTTAACTGAGATTCAATATTTCTATTACTGTATTAGAAAATAATAATTAGTAAATAGAAAATTTAACTCTGTCGAAATTATTTAACTCTATAAATAGACATTTTCAAAATCAGCTAATACGAAAATTTCACAAAAAAAACTCTTCATATTTTTTCATTTCGTCTGTTCGTTAGTCCATTCTCGATATCTCGATAATCAAACATCGTAGAGCATCAAATTTTATGAGGTTATTCCTTGATATTCAGAATATAAATTCTGAAATGATTTGTCTAGTATGATGGAGATACATTTGAAAATTTTCTTGTTTTTAATGTTATAACATTAATTACCATCTGTAAAATATATTACTTATAATTGAGAATAAGCAAAATTGAGTTAAGTGTATAAAAGTCAATGTATGATGATACTAGAATCGAATATAACCAGAATATAAAATATTCCAATTTTTTTTTTATTTTGAATTGATTTTTCGGTGGCAAAAGCTTGATAATCAATGATCGTATTTGTGAATATGTTCGGATGCAAAATAAAGGAAAAGTTGTTACTGAATTAATATTTTAAATATGTCAGAATATGGGAATTAATGTTATTCGTTATATTAAAGTGTTAATTCGAATATATTAGCATTAAAAATTGGCGGATTGTTATATAAATGAAAACTCTCTCTTAAAATACATATTAAATAACGTTAAACAAATTACGATTTAAAATTACATGTGTAACTAAATATTAAAATTTATAATGCAGCAAATTATTTTTATAATACATCACTGAATGAGTAAACATGATATTTGTTATAAAATAAGCATTTATTTATTTTGATCATTACTTAAGCTGTAACTGTAATAAATTAGATGAAACAATAATTCAAACGGATAAACAGTAGGGATTAGACCCCAGTCAACGAGTATAAATCATTTAAAATGGCAAAAAAAGATGATGCGTCAATTGTATGATTTATATTGCCAAGTTTTCTTTACTTTCTTAAACTCGAATATATATTAATTTTATCCAAGCTTTTAAAGTCTTTGAATAAACTGTTTAATCAGCACAAAATCTGATAAATATTAACGAACTTAATGTAATTAACACGTTTAAAAAATTAAATTTACATGTTGATAATCCATTTTAAGACAAACGACTAATCCCGTACTTAGAACACTTAAAAACCGATATAATATTCAAATACACTGATTTCTGCTCAGATTAACATGAAAGTTTGAATCGATGAATCATTTTTTTTTTAATTTCTTTAATAAATTATTATTAAATATCCAAGATTTTAATTTAAAAAAATTATTACGGTATTTATAATTTTATCGAAAATGATTTTGTATCTGATAATACTTGAGAAATTTCGTTAATACTTTAAATACACATTATTTTTATTTCTAAGAACACTGGAAAAACCTCTTGTAAATGGAGAAATTATACATTTATATGTTATAAACCAATCCAAATCAAAAATATTTTTAAAAAATACTGACAAAACAAGTAGTAAACTTCCAAGAAAATTCTCATTTTAGACATAGATTAAGTCTAACTTTGTTAACGTTTTAGGTTTTCATTTTAGATCCTGTTAAGTTTATTTCACCAAGAGCCATTTTTTTTATTGAATAAGAGGTTTTGCAAAGAAATGACTTGTTAGTATCTTAAACCAGTTTAAAATAAGAAGTTGTTTATAAAATCAGTTTAAAGCTGATATATCTTTCAGAAAATATTTTCTGAATAGTTTGCTATATAAAATAAAACTGTAATTATTAACTATATCTTTTTTTTTTTCTTGTGACTAGAACAGTTTTATGAAACAAAATATTAATAGTGTTTAGAACATTGCCTGATTATATAATTTAGTGTGAATTATTCATATTTTTCGCAATAGAATTTTAAAAAAATGCATAGAGTGTTATTTATTTTAAAATTTATAATTACATCAAAATTACATTTAAATAGTTGTTTTTATAGTTATAACACAATACATATTTATTTATTTATTTATTTATTTATTTAAATTTTTATTATTTAAACAACAAAACTCGTATAAAATTTTTTAATTTAGTCTATAATAGCATAAACCATTAACTTATATACAAGAGGCAATATATAAAGAAAAATATCGATCTTGAAATTAAAATATCATTATTTATAAAATATGTCTGTAATACTCTTGTTTTCAATAAAGTAATAGGAGTACCATATATCAAATCTTCACTGGTGATTATTTTAACTTCAAAGATTTAGTTTATAAATTGTATGCATATTTTACTGAGATATCTGAAAAATATTACTGAAAAATGTAATATTTTAACTACAAAACTTACGAACATGATAGGAATATTTGGATTTATATAATAATGTAAGATTAATCCAGTATAGAAATGTATGGAACGTGATTTGGATTTACTCTTGAAAGATTTTCTTTCGAGAAATAAATCCAACTGATAGTCTCTTAGAAAACTTTAATAAAAGTCATCCTCATAGACTATATTAATCGAATTATATAATATGAAAGGCTTTATAGTTAATCTTCAGATAGAATTTGCAAGATTGCAGTAATATAAATGATGCAGATTAGCCAGAATTTAGGCTTTGGAGAAAAATCGATATTTTTCCTTCAACCTTTGACTAAACCAAAGTAAGAAACTGGTCAATAGTGCAGCAAATGAAATGTGCACAGCCATTAATGGGTGAAATACATTCTTTATATATATAAAATGTTGGTCTGATAAACATTGGATATTGTTAAGATATTAGTAGCTCGAATTGTAAAGATTGATTTTTATTTTATTTTTTCCCTTTGTAGCTTTAATAAAGAAAACAATTTGTGTTCAATACAAAGATCTTTTGTTATTGACAGAAATGATCTAAAAAATAAAAATAAAAAAACTTACGTCATTTTATCTACAAAAAACAGGGAAACATTTTTCCAATACCCGTATATGCAAATCCCATTAAAATTATAAAATAAAATTTATATTGCACTACAAAAATAATACAATTAATGTCTTAAACATAATATATTGTATACTTAAAGGATAGTGAACGTTTTTTTTTATTTTATTTTTACTTGTGTTTAATTGACATGCAATTAAATCACTTTCAGTTATCTTACGATAAGATTATTTTTAAAATTAAATGAAAATGAAAAAAAACAAGAAATAATTAAAGTGGATGAATTTCGTTAAAAAAATAAAAAAAATATAAAAAAATAAAAAAATATTCTGGTAGATAAAAGAGTAACTTAAAACCACGTTTCAAGTGAAATTTTAAAAATGTCTAAATAAATGAGTTTTTTCCCCTTATTTTCAAGAAATACTCGCTCAAACTTGTTATACTTATCTATTTTTTATATCTTCCATCTTCCCAGAGGTTTCTTTACTTTCGTATTTATTCTTCTCTTACACGTGTAAATAAATTATTTAAAAGTTATAAGCTTGTTCGCGAATTGATTCTACTTGTAATATGAATGTTGTATATGTATGTATAAATTTTTTCCCTATTTTATTCTTGTGATTTTAAAAACAATTCTATTCGCATTATCTGGTTCGACTATCTTATTAGTATTAAAATGTTTTTAATAAATAATTTTCAGCATAGTAATAATCAAAGAGGGATTTGTATGTTCACCATACGTACTGGATTTATCTGTGGGAGTGAGCTTACTAGAATGCAGTTATTAAAAGGAACGAAATCCGATCTGGAAAAAAAGTCAACTGTTAAGATTTAATTGGCTGAAAATCTTTTTCTCCAGCAGAAAACTTTCGGAATTGAATCGTTTAAAGGAAATTAATCTTTAAGAAAAATCTTTTGCCATGTATATTTAAAATTTATTTATTTTTTTTAATTAAAAATGTCTTAAATATTGCATATCTCACTTAAAAGCCTGACCAGAAAGAATCGAAAAACTTTTGTTGTTGTTAAATATTTTCGTTACTGTAAAAAAATATCAAAAAATTTAGTGACTTTTTTTATAAAATTAAATTCTTTCAGTTAATAGCTTAACTTTCAATTGAATCTGTTTTAAACAGATAAAACTTAAAAAGTTTGATGAAGAGACTAGTTTTTTTTACATTAGGATATCTGATTAAAAATTAAATTTATAGGTGTCTTTTAGAATGCACTTTCTTTATATTTTCTAAGTTGTAATTATTTAATAAAATGATAATATGATTGAAAAATATCTTGACATGATTTGACATTTTAAAAAAATCGATTATTTTATTTTAAAATATTTTTTTTCTTATTTTTTAATTGCAGGTTTATTCTAAATCTAATATTTGTGTTTATAACTCATTATATTTAATTTATTATTTTCATCTGTTCGAAAATTATAAATGTGAATTATGTGATATACATGTTAATAGTTTTTACTTAAGTGTAACTATTAATTTTCTTCTTAATGCAAACACGTAAGAGTAACAAATCTTCGGATCTTTTAAATAAGATTAATGGAGAATATAGGTTATTTAAATACAGCTAAAGCTACAGAATTACTTTCCCCTTTTTCACTCTCTCTCCTAAATTTGAAATACTTAATTCTTTGCTAGACCTAAGTGATAGAAATCGATCTTTTGAAAATCTCGCAGCTCTCGGTGCATGCTAAAGTTAATATGAAAGATCTGAAACGACACAAAAGCAGAAAAAGTGATGGTACGTTTGAAGGAAACTGATAAAAATTCTACTCTAAGCTCCTCTAACTGTTTAATTAAAACTCTAATTAAGTTGATATTCCCTGTACGATCTGTACTAAAATCGTTTGTCTTCCTCCTTGCCATTGGATTTTTCTTGGTTCTGTTCAGGAGCACACAATTCATTTTTTTTCCCCTCCTTCTTCTCCCTGTCTCTCTTTTCTTACTGTTTGCAATTTTGGAAAAGCGAACTGAATTTTTTTCTGAAGAATGGCGAATTGTTAAAATATTTCAAAGTTTAATTTTTTGAATATTTTTATGCTGAAATGTGTTCGGGTTTAATTGATTAAGCTTTCCGACTTTTGATCGGTTCTTCCGTCTCCGGAGTTTTTTCGATCGTCCTGATTTCCCACAAGTCACAGAAGTAACAACGATCTTCCACTTTATTGTCACCAAATGAAGAGTCACCAGCAGAAGAGTGTCGAGTATCATTAGCTGAATTTCCAAAGATTGAACTGGAGTAATGATGTCCAATAATCGTATAATGTCCAGCACTATTCATACAATAATAATAATAATGATAATTACGAAGCTTGTGATTGACTGAAACTACTATTTTAACTAGATTTGCTTATTAATGAGGGATTCTATTTAATTTGGATTATACTAATTAAAATTGGAACAATATTTAAAGTTTAAAACAAAGCTTTCAATTTAGTTTATATATTTTGTTACGCCATAAAATTGTATTATTAATTTTGTTCGCATATTTGGAATTTTCCACTATCCCGCTCAACTAATTGCTTTATTAATTTAGATTAAGCATACTGGAATTATTAGTAAAATAGTGCGACTTACGTAACTCTAGATTCTAAAATATTTTAATCTGCTTGGGTTGCCTTTATTATACCCGGATGATTGATAATCCTCTTAATCATCACTCTCAACTGTCGATTATCGAAAATCGAAAAATAGTTTCGATCACTTATACAGTATTTGTGAAGTTGTGCATGCTGACAACAGATTTCGAGCGATGACGTGCAGAAATTCATAACAAACCATCGACTTTTTTTTTTTCTTTTTTAATCTTTTAATAAGGAACTCGATGAAAAATATTTTATAAATATATTCAAGATTTGTTTTTGTTTATTAAAACATTATTATTATTATTATTATTATTATTATTATTTGGTTTTCTATAATCGTGAATGAATTTTAATATATTAAAAAAATTTCTTCGTTTTCTTTATATAATTTATAAATATTTTTTATATAAATTCTGTTTTAAGCAATAATATAAATGTCTATTCGCTATAAGGCAAGAACTTTGTCTATGTCGTTATTATATTTCATAAAAAAAAGTTTTAGTCTGGAAAATCTGCTTATTCCATTGTATACAATAGAAATCTAGTCCATTACAATAAAGATGCATGACAAAACTGATTGCGAAAATTCTTTGAAAAGCCATTCTGACGTAATCATTACTTACATAAGTTTATGTTTAACATTTCGTAATCGAATATTTTTATTTACCAAAGATGTTCGCAACAAAAGATGAATTTCAACCTCTTACTGTCAAAAATATCTGCCTAAATGTGCTTCAAACATACGTTTTATTTTGATCTTGTAAGTAGATAGAATCCATTAAGAAAAGTGATGCTTTGCTAAAAAAAATTTAAATTATTGAAGTTTTAATAGATCCATAGATTTATCACTATCATATGTGGTGTTTTAAAGATTAATATAAAGCAAATCTTACGAGAATTTGTTTTTTTGTTTTTTTTATTTCTATTTAAATACAGTATTATGATGCTGCATTGATCTAGAACTATGATTAATATCCATAAATATATTGTCGATTGTAATTAATTAATGTTGATTAAATATACTCACGAAATATTGGATGTAGATTATTTTACGTACATAGTTGACCCGTGCAGTTAACCCATGATGTAAACATGTTGCTGTTTTTAATAAAATCTCATAATGCATGTTCTATTGATAATAGATAAATATAAGATCCAATAGAAAAAAAATTTAATGATGCATTCCGGCATTAGTGATTCCATATAGCATTATACAGAATGATAGAAAAGTCACGCAATCCAAAAATTCATTGTACATACTTATCAGGCCTTTTATTTATTTATAACTTTATAAAATAACAAAATAATAAAAATTTATGGAAAATAGCTTACAAGTGTTGAAAATGTTCACCATTATGGTTAATGCATACATTAATGTGATGATAATGGATGCGATCCTTTGTAGTGTAGCTGCACTGATAATCGAAATACACTTCTCGTTGTTATTTTTTAAGTTGCCAACTGTGGTAATGCCGCAGACAAAAAAATACCTATTTAAAAAATCTTTTACAAATTAAACTACCAACTTTACAATATATTAAAGTTTGATTTGAATGACTTTTCTATCACTCTATTTAAATGCATAAAATTCTAGTGATAGTGTATTTTGTTTTAATTTTAAACTTGTTTTGTTTAATTGCAACTTGAGCTTTCTAGCTGAAGTTGCAATTAAACAAAACAAATAAAACAAGTTAACAAATTAACAAACAAGTTGCAATTAAATAGCTTTTTCCATAAATTGAATCTCTTTTCAACCCATTGGACACTAAGAAATGATGAATTTAAATAATAAAAATACTTCTAATTCATTAAATAAAATGAAACAAATAAGAGTGAAAATTATAAATTTATATAAATAGTATGCTCGTTAATACAAGTTAACGTGACAGTTGACAAAAAAAAGTATAGTTAGTAACGTATCTTTGCCTTTGTACCAGTCATACAGTTAATGTTTTTATATAATTTCGAAGTCCTTTAATGTAATTTACATTCTTAAATTTTTAATTATAAAACAAGTTTGTATCAATGATGGTTCCTGTTTGACAAGAATTTCCATAGCTTTTTTTTGGTTACGAAAGATTATTTCATTTTATTCCATAATGTTTCTCAACGAGATTAATCTTTTTGATTTGAACTGCATAGCGTATTGTATATCTAACATTATAAACAGAAAGAAGTTAAAAACAAGATAAACAGATGCATTTGGAAAAACTTTAGAAATATGCTTTTATTTCTTCGTTTCTCTAGAAGAGAGATTAAATTAATTTATTCTTTCTATTAGTTCCTTTTATATTGAAACATTTTTCTTTCAAAATGGAATCGTAAAGGAAAGCAAACTGATAGTTGATGATAAAAAAAAAATTCCATTCATCTATATATGATGTAAATAAATAAGTTTCGGTGCATTAATTTTTTTTCTTACTTTAATTTTTGAGTTCTTTTATAAATTTGTAAAACTGTAAACAAATTTGTATGAGAAGTTTTAATACTTCGAAATTATATTCACAAAAATAAAAATTCTAAATATATGTATTTTTTCCGGCTAAAAGTATAAAATGATTTTTTTTATTAATAATTTTATTTTATTTTAATAAAGCAATTTGCTTTTTAATTTGATTACACACAAAAATTTCGAAGATACACAATATCGTAAAATGTACATAAGTTATTGAAGATTTGAAAAATCAATAAGATGTCAGTAAACATGATAATCAAATGGTTATTTTGTAATGAAGAATATGATAAGAAAAAAAATAAAGAAAAAATAGCAGAAGTGTAGTTTTTCTCCATTTAACATGCCAAAAAAAAAGGAGGATGGAGTCCCCAATAGCACTGAAAATAGTAAAGTTGATTCGTTTGTAATCATTGCGTAAGATTTATCTCAATAAAAAAATTTTGAAATAGGATTTAATATTATAATGTTATCAATTGCTATCTTACAAAATTCAAAATAAAATATGAAAAATTAAATCATTTAATGGCTTCCAACGATTCTATATGTCGATTTTGCGTGCATTTTCAGTCTGGTTCTTGTGCATTACGGTATAAGAGAAAATTGTCATTGTTAAATGCAAATTTAATATCGATTGTTATATATAAAAATTTAATATTCGATTTATCATCAGTTTTATAAACCATTAGAATATTTATTACTTCAATTCTTTTCAATTATTCTATGAAATATCGCATTAAAACGTAAGTGTCGTTACATCATAATTATTTACAATATACCGAAACAAAATCGATTTTTGAGCATAGTCGACTAATAAAGGTATTATTTTCACTTTTATCACGTGATGTGAATACAAAACAGAATTCAAATATTTTTTTAATCGAGTTGCCGAAAATAATAGTCTGTTTTGATTGGTAGGAAATATTATATCGTTGATACTGTTTCAGATAATTATATATACTGTATAATATTGATTTGTTAAATTTCAGTTTTGTCCGAGATAAATTTATTTTAATTCTGTAAAAAATTGTTGTACAGAAAAAAAATATATATATAGGATATATTTTCACTATATATACAGTATAGCTATGCTTTCTAGGTTTTCAGCATCGCGATTATTGAAGTGTTTGAAAACAAACATCATTTTCGTTCATTCTTTGGTTCTAAATATATAAATAATATATATATATATATATATATACTGTATATATCTTGAATGTATAAATACATAATTATTTATACCTTTCGAATATTTTCATATTATAAGTTTTATTTATTTTTTATTCAGTATAATATTGTTTCTGTTCTTTTTGATTCGGTTAAATGAGGTTCATTTGTTATAACTTCTAAGGGTTGTTTTTATTATATTCCTTTAATAAGTTTACTATTGCTGCAAATTACGTAATTATTTACGTAAAATCGATCTATAGTCTTATTTGCACTATAATTCAGCTTCACGTTATTGTTTATAGAAAGCTATATATAATTAGCATGCTTAAATTATATTTTCGTTTAAGACAGTCTTTCTATTTTTTCCTTCTGTTTTTAACTTTTTTGTGCTTACATAATAAATAAAATTTATAGCAACTCCTAAAATAATAATAATGTAAAATTAAAAATTTTTGTTGTTATTCCTGTGTGTTTTCGAGAAATATTTCTTTAATTTTTTTTTTATCAATGTAATCTTTACATTTCGTAGTTGATAAAATGTATTTTAAAAGTTAATGTGAAAATTATAGGTTTACTAGCAAAACATTATTTTGAAATAGCAGTATGGTCTGACATTTGAAAGGACCAAAATGGAAAATAAACCGTCGACAAGATAGAGAGAAATGTCATTTAGCATTAAAATGGAAATCATCGCTCCAATAATGATTCCCCATTAAAGCGGCATGTGCTAAAAAATCAATGAAGCATTGTGAGATATCTATGGCATTATAATACATGTCTAAAGAGTAACATTACTCTCTAAACTTCTAAAATCGAGCTTATTCTGACAAAAGTGATTTTCTGTTTCGCTTTATGTCCGTTGAAGCAAGATAGATTGAATTGTATACTACTGGAAGTTAAATCGGATGATAGAATCAGATAAATCTGTATATTTGTGTAATTAAATGGTGATTCATTAAAAAATATATATTGAAAATAAAATATCAATTAAATAATAAAGAAAAAGGCATTTGTTAATCTCAAATATATAGCCTATATATTCAGATGGGGGGAAAAGAAGTTTTCAGAACCAAAAAGCCTTAAAGTTAGAAATATGTTAATAAAAAAAAAAACACACAGTGCTGTATATTATTTCAAAGAATTGTTTATTTCAAACAAAATCTACAAAAAATTTCTGATAGAAAACTATTCACCACAAATTGTAGATAGAAAAGCAAAATCCTTTCATCAAAACAAATATACTGTTATGTACTTTGTTCTTGTGTAAACGATGAATGTTTTTACGATAAATTTTGTTCTAGTTAGAATATAACAAGATTTAACATCACTTGTATAATTAGACTTAATTTAAATACGTAATAAGTATAAAAAAGCGTACATTCTATGTTGTATACTAAATTCCTTATTACTGTAAAACGATAATGACTGCGAAAGAGTTGTTTAATTTTAATTCGTTTAATAAATCAAACGTGAATTTACTATTAACTTCAAAAAAAGAAAAAAAAATTAAATATTCTAAATGATGACATTAATTCGTTAAGCATGCCTCACATTACTGTAGTTTGATTACGCAGGCTAGTGAGATCAGTATCCGTGAATACCTCATGATATAACTTCACTACATTTGTACATGTCGACGTTTGCCGGAGATGGGAACTGAATATTTCATGTGGTTACTAGAATACAACTTATTCAAGCATAGTGCCAAACTAGTAATTCTCAAGAGTACCAATCCATTTTTCTCGAAATGATACATTTAGTTTACGAACAATAATTTGGAGAAGGGAACATCATTCTAATGATAAAGTAGAATTTATAGTTTATGTTCAAAAAGATGTGTTATGCAGTTGAGCTGGATCTTATTACAGAAGCTGTAGAGTCATAAATGCAGTAATATTGCCATAAAAGAATCGAATCCCATTAAGAGATTTTTTTAACCAAAATTTGATCTAATGTGATTTGGAACTGCTTACCCAAAGATTTAACATAATGATTATTAAGCCACTTCAGTATAATGTATGCATAAAAGTTGGATATGATGTAAAACAAATTAATAAAAATATAAATTATGATGACGTAAAACATCACTTTTATTAAAACAATATTCATAAAATGTAACAAAGTAATCCGAAACTGCAAAATGTTCCATTAAAAGGTGTTATAAGGATTCTAGTTACGCGATATGAAAACAATAAAACAAAAACTGTAGATTAGCTCGAATCTACTTTGGCATTTCTAATTTATATATGCATTTCCGATACCGTAGTATATAGTAAATAATACATGAAGTTGTTTTTTGAAGATAGATAGATCCCGTGTTGTCTCATTCTCTCTGGATAAAAAACGTATTTTAGATATTTATTACTGGGGTCTGTAGGTTGTTCCTTTAGATGTTTTTCTACATTTTCCATAAACCAGCAGGCATCATTCTTACTTCATAGCTTTCTCACAGTTGAACATGCTTTTGAACTCAGGTATTTTAGTATTAACATATATCGAATGCAAGAACATTTATGTTCGACGAAAATACGTGTCTGATATAATTCAATAATATATGTTGAGCGAAATGAATCATTAATGCTTTTCATAAATTTCCTGGCGTGCTGTCGTTTTCTAATACCTAAATTTGTGTTCACTATCTTTTTATTTGGATAGCATATTTTCAGCCATTATTTAGCTATCTTTCAGTTATGAAACAGTTTCTCCGTTTTATTGTAGGCCTACTTAATTCTTTAAGTAACTCTCTCTCTCTCTCTCTTATGTCAAAATTATTGCTGTAGTAATATTTTCTCGATCGATTTATTAGTAGATCAATTTTTCTTTATGTATTTTTTAAATTTAGAATGATGATTTAAAATTTTGAAAATTTCTATATGGTTTTCGATTTGTTATTTCCGTTATCTGTTAAATTTCGAAAAAATTATTCTTTATCCTATTAAATTTTTTATGAGAACATTCGTGTTTTTGTTTCCCGAGAAAAATCTTTCACCCATCTCGATACAGAGATCAGTAAGAACTATTACATTACTCAGTAGAGATGTCATTTATCCACCACCTGGCAGGTTATTTTTGATTTATCAACATCGTTAATCTTTCCGAAGCCATGAAAGAAAACATCATACAAGTTAATACTAAAAAATAGTAATATAAAAACAAATGTCACACGCGTTTCTTTTATTCAAATGACTATTTGATTAATTTGCTTGCAAATAAGTTATTTTAACCGAATTTTGTTTCAAATTAGAATTGCATCCGTAAGCCTCTCTAGTTATGATTTACGCCGAAATACGTGAACAATTTTTATTAGTACTCGGCAATTTTTCATGACTTTATCCCTAGTTTCATTTGTTAGCTGAAATATTTAATAGTTTCTCCTCTCTCTCTAAGCTGGATGCCGTCATAAATTATCCATACCAAATTCTTCGAGCATCAATTATCATCCTAAACTTCGTGTATTGGCAACTTGGTCTTTCTATTATAAAACGCGTTTGTCTTCAAACAAACAAAATCTTTTTGTGCGAGTTGTTTCTAACATATTATGTCATAAAGAATATTCTCAAAAATTTTAACATTTTTAAATTAAACCATCTGGGATAAATCGTTTTTTTTCTCACGATTTCGACCGTAAGAAAAAAAGGGGGAAGCCGCGCGTAATTTTTAATTTCGAGAAAGGACCGCGCCGTTATTAATGATATTTGCGAGAGCGAGTTTTAGCGCCTACAGTACAGTTTTCACAAACTAACATAGACGTTATTAAATTATTATAGTAAATCATTTTAGCTTTTGAACAATATGCGAAAGCGGAATTGATGTATTCGCTAATGTGTGATAGCTGTTCCCGAACATTTTGTTGGCTAGACTGGATTTCATTAACGATAATTGCTCCCGAGAGATAAAGTTTAGTGCAAATGGCCATACAAATTCGAACATAAAACAAATATTGTCTTTTATATATATTAAAAAATAATCATAATACTATTCGCAATATCGATGCATTACAGTCATTCTTCGTTTCCATATAGAGTGTATTCTGGTTACTGTAGATTAAAAATAAATCTCTGAGAATCTAATAGCTACGTTTTTAGATTATTTAAATCTGAATATACTTTAAATAATAAATAAGAGCGTGTTTGCAGAATAGAATAAAATTGAGAGGAATTATATTTCTGCTGAGAGAGAGAAATTATTTTAAAACAGCGAATGCGCTTAAGATCGGATTACTGTTTTAATAGAACTATTTATATTATTAAGTTCAGTTAATTTGTCTGGAGTTTGAAACTTATCCAGTACTGTAGTTGTATTAGTAGTTTTGGAGAGTTTTCTCTCTCTCTCTCTTCCGTCTTCGTGTCTGTTCAAGTCACGGCATTGCCAAGGAAGTTTATCGTTTGCGATACTTACTTCCTCTGAGATGAACGACAGCTGTGTAGTTATTACTTCTCTGTTCATATTTGAATATCCCAAGTTACTATTTATATTTTTCTTGGTTCGTATATCAAGATGGAAACCAATTTTATACGTATTAAAATTTTATATTGTCTGGACATCACGTTCATTTATTAGAATTGGTTAATAATAATAGCGCAGTATGTTTTTTTCTGTTTAATTAATTAAAAAATTAATTTTTAGAATTACCAATAGTTCGAAATTTATTATTATAATAATGATTCTGTTCCTTCTGTTTAATTTGTTCTTGCATCCATATATATTAAATCAGTTTTATTTATTTAATTAAACGATTTTGAACAGTTTAATTTTTTTTTTTATTATTTTATAAATCTTCTTATTTTAATGTTATAAATTTTTAATCTTGTTTAATGTAAGATAGTCTAGCACAGTGATTGGCAAACTACGGCCCGCCATGACGATATGTGCGGCCCGCGATCCGTGCACAACTGTTAAGATTTTTTTTTATTTTGCCATAAAAGTGTTAAATTATATAAACTAGCGATATAACTAATTAATTAAATTTAGATTTTGTACGCTAAAGCGTCTCCTTTAAAAAAAAAATCTGGCATGGGCCCCACTCGATTTTCCAATATTTTTGAATATGTAACCTATTGGGGGCAACGAATTTTGAGCAATAACAGTGGTAGAGAGCGGTAGTGGAAATTCGTTGAAAATAAAACGCTGGTTTTCGGCATGATCGCAATATTTTCCTCTACTATGAGTACCTCATGTATCAAAAAATAACATTTTTTACATGCGACCCGTTAAAGACCTTACAGAAGTCCATGTGGTCCGCGGTCAGAAAAGTTTGCCACCCCTGGTCTAGCATATCAGTATAAAAAAAATTATTAAGACATCAGTAAATAAGTTCAATAAAAGTAAATTTTCTGTAAAATTTATGATCACTCACAATTAAATTTCCGCGTAAAACAACTTTCAACTCGATGCGAGAAATCAAATTTTAAGTAGAATTTTTTTTATATACATAAATTTTTATATAGAGAATGGTTTTCCTCTTTTAAAATTATTTAAAATTTTCTGTCCAGTATTTCGAATGAAAGAATTAAAAATATCTAAAAGATAAATATATATTTAGTATTATAAGTAATCTTATGTTATGGACTCAGTGAAAGAATAAACATTTTTTTCTTTCTTTTTACACACACCGATTTATATATAATATATAGTAATGGGAATAGTCGAAATGATGTATGGAGACCGCAAAATTGTCTTCTGTCGTGGATGATAAACGATTCAGCTTCAAGTCAAACGCTTGTTTCTACTAAAACCTGTCAATATCCATTCATTGGAGACTACACACGAAATCTAAAAACGAGTAAATCAAATACTTATCTCCGTTGTTTAAATGTATTGACATAAATCTATATAAATTTATACAAATTTGTTTATGTGATAGGAAAGAATTTAGTTGAATGATACATAAATACATCTTTATATTCAGTAGTCGGATGCATCAACAGAAAACTTTATAAAAGTTATTACTGTTTTATAATTACTGTATTTTATTTTTTAAAAAATAGCAATATGATAATTCGTACAAATAAAAGTTTTGAAAAAATTATTGTTTTTTATTTATTCTCTTTTCCCTGATTTATTATTAATCGTTATCTTTACACCTGCATAAAAATTAAATTTCATCTTCGTTCAACCTTCCATCTGTAATTATCGGATTGTCTGTAGATGAAGACATACATCGAATTTATATTTTCAAATCAGATATTATTTATGTATTAATTATATTTTGTGGTGATCTAATTTTAAGAAATTATTAATTTAATAAATTCTAACTTTTTGATAATCACAGCAAACATTGCTATGATCAGTGTCTGTTCATATACAAAACAATCTTCAAATATATTTATCCAGAATCTATTTTGGATATTGATCTTTATTAACATGTCGATAAATTTTACGTCATGGCTGTCTTTCTTTTGTTAAACTTTTTTCCAAGTTAACTTACTAAGCATTCCAGTGTATCAAGGGTACTATTATGGATAAAAGTAAGAGAGAAAAAACGAATCAAAGTGTCTAAGTTAAAAATTAAAAATTCACTTAAAGAATTTGCATTATTTAAGACTATCCGATACGTGCAAAAAATATTTATCATCAAATTTGATCAAATTCTTATCACCCAATTAAAGGAGAAAAACCTTATTTACATCAATACTTCCATCATTTAAAATAATAATTATCAGTTATCAATTAGTTTATAACACTCACTTATAAGCTTATAGTAAAAGATTACAGAATACATAAATTAAACTGCAAATATTTGTATTATGCCAGATAAATTTGGCATTTAAAAATTGATTTGAAGAAATTCATGCTTTTGATAAAGTATACAATATTAGTAAAATATTTTGTTGTCTTTCACTTTGCTGTGTAATTGGACATCTCGAGATGCTGTAATAAATTTTCTATAGTAGTTCCCATGCTTAGTAATGACTAAATTTGATTACTCGATAATTCTTTATCATGCAAAGATGTGGTTTTGGATAAACATTGTAAGCAGAAAGTAATAAGTATTAAAAGATAATTAGTAAATTATAACGTTAGTTTTAATATAGTAGTGTAACATTGCTAGTCTTTGAAACTTCACATAAATGCTGCTCCAAAAATCTCAGCTTATTTGTTAACAGTTTTTTTTTTCTTTTTTTTAACGGTTAAAAAATTATTGACAATTAATTGAGATTTTTATGTTATTTATTTTTGTGATTGATCAGGATAATTAAATATTCAAAATCAGTATTAATAGTATTAAAATTCATAAACTGTACCCAAGTTGTGCAATCGTTGAATTCTTATCTAATTTCTGTAAGATCTTTCATTATATTTTCATCTGATGCTGCTATAAAGTTTAAATTTCGTTTGTCCAAAATCTTTTTTAGACCATTCTTTGTTTTTTTATGTTTACAAAAGTGAACAACATCGTTTTTAGCAAAATCAGTATAATTCATATTTAATATATGTAAAAGTTAATAAAAGTTGTATATTTATGATATGTATATTAATACTATTCAGTTTTATGTTTTCAATATATATATATATAGTTAATTTATAGCAGCGCTTCCTAACTTTGCCACGGAACCTTTTAAAAATCAAATTTTGAAGTTTTAATTTATTATTCAAGGTCAAATAACTTAAACAATAAAAAATAATAAATTAAAACATCAAAATTTGATTTGGAAGCGATCATTATTAGTAAATATTCCAGGCATATTGACTAGTAATGCAGTATATAATTTGACTATTCTTAAATTAAAATTATATATTATTTTATTTTTGTAAGCAACTGAATTTTTTTTTTTTTTTTTAATTTTTCTCTCTCAGTTTCATTCAAGGATTGTCACGGTTCCGCGGAACACCATTTGGAAAACACTGCTTTATACAGTATTGTTAAATATTTATATCAATATAATTTCAACATTTCGTAAAATTATGAGCCAAAAATTTAGAGAAAGCTTTCTCAAACAATTTTGTTATTATTAGAATATGAACACTTTAAAAAGATTAATTTCTCATTTATGTTAAATCATTTACTTATTTACTCGTTTGTAAATATTTTATTTTTCCTTGAATATTTGTGTTATTGTATATTTATTTTTTGTATAAACACTATACAATATATAATAATTTGTTCATCTATATCTGATCTACAGTCATTTTATATTAGTATCTTATATTTTTTTTTATCCTGTTCTTGGCGCAGTTTAAGTACAGAGGTCTTTGTACCATTAAACATTCACTTGCTAACAAAACAGTGTCTGTCAGACGGTTAAGTGCACAGAATGTTGTTTGGGCCAACTCAATAAGCGAAAAAGCTGCGTGAAGAATTGCTTAAATGAACTATACTGTTGTATCCATCAATTCTTAATAACATTAAGAAGCAATGTATAATAAAAAATACAAATATCAATATTTTATTATTGTTTTTAATTTTTCTGCTTAGATGTGTTCTGAAAGTGTATGTACACATGAAGCACAAAAGAGAGGATTTTTCTCTTTTATGTTTCACGAGAGAAAATAGAAGAGAATTTAAAGAGAAAAAGATTTAAAAAATTATCATCGTTTTTCTCTGACTAGATCAAGTTTCGAGGAAATTGCTCCTGAAAGATAGAACGTGTTTTGATATAGTAGGTAAAATATAATTAGTATAATGTTAAAAAAAATGAAATAAACTGATGCCGAATAAAACGCCTATTAATACAAAGACAATAAATTTTAAAAGAAGATTTTTGTTATGGCATTGATGCATAAGAGTAACTGACACTGAATTTCCTGTAACATTCTTTTCTATATTTCCGATTTTCAATTCTTATGAGGTTTTTAAACTTGCCATTTATATTAGGTTTTTCAACTTTCCAATTGTGTTCAATCGTTTTTTTAGCAATAAAAAAACTTTACAAAACGTGACCACATCAGTTTGTATTTTTTCTGTCATTTCCCGTTGTTGAAAATTCTTTGTGCAGGTACTCGTGACGAAATTTAAAAATGATAAACGTGATTTGAATAATTTTTGTCATGTTATTCGCAGAATTGTTTAGTTTTTGTTTAAAAAAATATTCCGATTTTTTTAACGATCGAATTTTGTTTATTTTATTCTTTACTTCTGTTACTGTATTTTTGTTTGTAGCTCGTAAGCATAGAATTATTTATGTAATCTTTTAAACTTTTTTAGTATTAGATTTTATCTCTCCATTATCTCTAGTTAAACAAAACAGTAAATTATATTTTTATTTTAGTGACATATTCTCAATTATTTTGGAGAATATTATTTATTCTACAATAAAAAATTTTGTTTTCGTTTAATATTAAGAATGAAATTAACGAATAAAAAATAATATTTGTGTAGTAGGATCATTGTGAATCATTATAAAATCCGATTAAAAATTTATACAGTATTTAATTTAAATTATTTTTCTAAGAAACTTAATCAATAGAATATCTTTTTATATATTTAAAAATTATTATTATTATTATTATTATTATTATTATTATAAATAAATCATGAAACGAAAATTATCTGCTTTTCAACATAAGTGAGTATTCTTTTCCTTATCCTGATTTATTTAAATTGTATTATGAAGATGCAAAAGCAGGAAAGTAATTAGGAAATTTCAGTTGTGCACGTTTCAGATTGTTATAAACCTAATCATTAGGAGAAGCTAATTTAGTTATATTTAGTGAATATTTTTCAAGTAATTAATAAATATCTGTATAGTAATAAGATTTGCAAATAAATGCAATCTCTTCCGAAAAGAATAAAATAACGAAATTGTATTAAAATTAAAATAATTCGCGATTAAGTTATGATCACAAAAACAGTCAAGTTCTTCCTAATTGGAAAAAATAAATATATTTTAAATCTAAATAATCTAAATATTCGTTTGTCGATGCCGCCACCGATCGCCTTCGAATACAATAGCAGAGATAGGATAGATAAACACCCGACAGGTATATTATCTCCTGAAGTGACGTCATCCATGCCGGTTACCTAGGAAACGCTTTCTTTCCATCCTTTTTACTATACCGGAAATTTCGTCATTCTTAGGAGATTGAGTGGTCTACTAGTAATATAATAACTAATATTATCGATTAGTTACTCTGTATTGATTAATATAACGTGATAAAAGACACACTGAAATTTTTAAAATGTTTTTTTAAATCCATGTATAATTTTTGGTATAGATTTCATGTCTTCGGTTGCGATCGGAAAAGAAATCAATTTTCGTACGAGTTTCTTTTTATGAAGTCTTCGTTTCTACCGTAGAAACAAAATAAGCAGTTAGCAGTTACTAATGACGCTACCTTGTAATTATGACTTCGACGTTTGACTGGCGGTAAGATAGGCAGGTGCTGCTGTTAACAATTGATTTGTTAGAAATTCCGGCTTTTGCATCCTGTAATTATATACCAGATTAACGTTCACTGTTAGGATTAAAATCAGTGGGTTTTGGAAAATAATACAGTATAAAAAGAAAAACTAGTACTAGAGAAAATGTAACTTAAGTACAGTATATCGATCTTTTAGAAAGGATTAGAGTAATTAGGCGAACAGCAAGCAATAAACTAAATCTGGATATTTGTTATAGGTCTACTTATTGGAGTGAAAAATGGCAATTCAAAATTATATGATCAATAATACATTCATAATCTTTCGAAGATTTCGATTAAAATATTTCTTTTTATTCAATATATATTATCGTTTTATGGCTGCACAGAGATGAAAAAATCATCGTTTATATACTGGTATCTACTATAAATATTTATAACACATATATGAGCCAAAATATCTATTCGAAGTTGAAAGACAAATTTTATATGAAAAATGTTTTATAATTGTGCGTGATGATTGAAATATTTTGTATAAGAACTTTATGTAAAAATGCCATTTAGAAATCAGAGCGTTACTGTTCGCTTGTGCTCTTGAAATAATTTATATATTTTCGTGAATATTATGAATGTTTGAAATATCATATAAAATATTTTTCCACATTCTGTAATAGAAATTGCAAACTAATAACTTTTAATGTTTAAAAAATAAACGGTTTTATGATCTTTTTAGCTCTTTTTAATGGCGCAAAAATCCTAAATCATTTTTTTATTTAAATTGCATTGTACTATAGTATGTAATTATATTTTTCTCAACATTCTTAAATGTTGACCAAATTCTTAAATGTGGCCAAAATTCTTCTTGTATTCGATCATTAATAATTTGCCTTTTTTTCCTTTTTAATAAAGTCGAAATGTATAGATATTCAAAAATAGAAGCTTCAGTATCAATGATTTTGATAGCTATAACAGTCAACAAAATTATTGATGCCGAAATTATTATTTATTTCATAAATAAACAGTTCTACTGAATTTAATAACGTGAGAAGATTTTGAAGAGTACGTGGCTTTTGACTGATTTTTAATGCATTTTAACGATCATAACTTTTACCCTATGATTATCGCAATTGTATTTATGGAAGAGTTCACACATTGGAACTAAAATATTATATCATTTTTCAATAAATGAAAATATGGAGTTCCCAAATTCCAGTGTGTATGATCTTCGATATTTCTTTGCGAAAAATTATAATTTCTTGTAAATATATAATTTTTACAAGAAATTATGTAGCACTAATTTGTTTTTCGTCATCACTCTTAAAGTGCAAATAGTTTTTTTCTTTTTTTTTAATATATTGATCATTATCATTTTTATAGAATAATATGGATCTCAATGTAGAAGATTTTTGGTGATTCATTTTATGTATTGAGCAAAGTACAAAAACGTATAAGAATATGTCAATTGTTTTCAATTTGCTTTCGTTACCACGATGGCTACTTTTCATTAAATTTTAATCTTTAATTTATATGATATATATTTATATATAAAATAATAATATAAACTATATTGATAATTTGAAAATTTGACAAAATTTTGTTGAAGATAAAAGCTGTAGAAAACCGCTATAAATTCCTAGTATAGATCTGTTTTTTTTTTTTTAAACCTTATCAAGTGTTTTTAAACTCTAACATATTTCAGTTACAAACTTATATAAACGAATTAATTTTATATTAATTAATAATTAAAATTATATATCACTATGGAGATTAGATTTTTTTGATATTTAACAAATATTTTAAAATAATAATCGAATTTTCAGTATTTTTATTGAGTTCGAATTTAAATGTACGACTTTTTTATTATAAATTATAATTCTTCAAATTATAATTTATATAATTTGAAGAATTATTTTGGACGATAAATATTTTAATCTGGATTCGTTAAAAATATTAAGTGGGCTGAAAAACAGAATATTATTAAAGGCATATTCTGTATTTATATTTTTACATTTATATCTTAGTTATTATCTTTGTCCCGCAATTCTATTTTTTATATTTTAGATTTAAAAAAAATACATTCTTTTTTCTATGATATTTAAGAGAAGACTATAGTCCAAAAGTTCCCATCGATTCATTTCTGATTATTTTAACATTTTATTCAAAATTGCTCTATCATAATATTTATTAATAAATTTATGATAATGAAATAAAATAATAGAATTGATAATTATAATTTATTTTAATAACTTAATTTCATTCTTGCTGGAATAATTGGGTATTCTTTTCCATCTTCATCTTGTCGATTTAATAATAGGATTGGATCTATTTCAAACGGGAACGGAAATTCCTTCTTGTAAATATCGAATGAGATGACTCTTGGTTTATATCATGTTTATTATATTTTTTTAGTTTTCTAAAATAGATTACCTGCTCTTTTTTTTATTTATTTTTTTAACATTTTTCAATGATTTTTCACTCACTTGTTTTTATACTTTATCTGCTTTTAAATTAGATCATAATGCTTAAAATTTTTATTTTTATTGACTAAAGTGTTTAAATTTATTTTATCAATCTTATTCCATTTTCTTAAACATAAAAAAATAATAATTTTATTATAAAAATAGTTATGATTTTTTAAAATATAATAAAAATATGGAATTGTTTAATGTAAATCTCTCTATATTTTAATAAACTACTTAATATAATTAAATTATAATTTTAAATTATTTTATAAATCTTAAACATATAAGCATCTTCTTCATATGAATAACTATTGCATATTTTAATAGTATGGCTCATCAGTCATGACAAAATTCATTGATTTATTCAAATTTTTTCTTTCTTTCCATCAACTAAGGAATTGATTAACATTTTTAAAGTAAATGTTTTTCACAATATTTATTTTGAAGTGTGATGTAATTTAACTTCAAAATAATTTTTTTATTTATTCATGCAGTTATTATTGCAAAAACAAACTATTAAAAATTTTAAATTTAAAATTCCTTTTTTTAATTTATCTTGGAAATAAATAATTTCATTGTAGAAAACATTTCAAATAAACATTTTATTGTAGAATCATTTATTAGCAATAAAAATTTTTCATAACTATTAAGAAAGTTTTCCATATTTATTTTTAAAGGAAAAAATAAATGTGTTTAAAATTTTAAATAATTTCTTTTTCTAAATTTTATAAACATAACTAAATTAACTTTTTAAAAATTTCAGCACATTATTACAATGCATACTATTTACATTATTTTTTGTGTTATTAAGCTTCTTTTGTTATCATACCTATTGAGAAAAGTCCAAATGGCTTTAAGGATTTCAAATTTTTTCACTTTCCTTATCTGTTGTTAAATATTTATAAGAGCTTTTGAATGAGTTAACATTTTCCTTTTGTTATCTTGTGCATTGTAATTAATCACTGGAACTGAATAATTAAACTAAAATTTTATTGTTAATGATTATTACAATCTAAACTCAGATAATCAATTAATATTTAACCAATTACAATATTATTTTATGCTATATGCAAATTTCAAAATTTAAAATTACAAAATTATTATAAGAAAAGAATGGCAAGATGAATGTAGTTCAATTCTCTTTTCTCATCATCATTTACATGGTATATTGATATTGTTAAATAAACATCTAGGTTCCTTAAGAATTGCTTTTTTAACTGATACATTTTAATAGCAATTTAAAAATTCTGTTAAAATTATATATTATAAAAATTAATTTTTGATTTTATCAAGAATTACTTTTCATATTATTCAACCTTCTTTTATTATTAAAATTTTCTTCTAAAAAAAATATTTATTCAATCAGTTATAAGGAAATCAGGTTTGAGAATTTTATTTTTCAGAAATTGATCTATTGTATATAGTTGTGCCTAAAATATTTATATAACTTGTGTATCTAGTTGGGATAATGGAATTACTGTATAATATAATTTTATATTAATTTTTGTTTCTACAACACTAATTTTTATTTTAACAATGTTTCTTTGAACTAAAAAATATTAGATAGTGTGATTAATAATAAAATATAAAGTTAGATTACTATATTTCTTCTTTGTCTTTACAATAGAATATTTTTTATATTTTGTTTATAATTACTAAAATATCAAAAGATAATCATTAATTCTCTAGTTGTTCAACATAAAATGGAATGAGATTTGCTTTTATAGCTTTCTATATTATTCAAATAATTTCATGCCAATTTCATACTATTTATCTTGTATGAAGTTTATATATATATATGGTAAATTGCAATTATTTGGATGATCATGCTATATAATAATAATACAAATTCAGAATATCATAATAAATGAAATAGATTTAAGCTGATAATATTTTGCATATTTTAGTAATTAATGATTTTATGAACATTATTTTATTCAATATATATTTTAAATAATAATAATAAGTATTCAATTTTATTTAGAGGGATTTAACACGTCATTTGGATTCTGTAAATCAAGATTTAGAAAAAATATGTAAAGTTGTGTTGTGCTCAATATTATTATCAGAGCATAGCCATTTGAAGACAGAAATAAAATATCTATTTGAATGCTGGCATTTTTATCATCAGTTATGTTCTAAAATATTTTCATCTAGAACAAATGAAGAATTAAAATGTTTTCAAAGCAAGATCGATATACTTTGGAAAATTGCTAATTGTATAAATAAGTTCTTGATGATTCCAAACTGCTTCCCTGAAAATGTTAATAAAGGTAATGATTTTATAATAAAATTATTATACAGTAGATTCCCAATTACCTAGTGTTGGATTAACCAGATAAATTCACAATCTGGAAATGCTGTTTAATTATCAATATTTTATCTTATATACATTATCTGAAAGATTTTTAAATACCCTAGATTCGTTTTTTTATTGTATTATAAATAATTCATGATAAAAATTAGAATCAAATTAAAATTATAAATATTGCACTAATTTCTTGCTGCAAATAAATCAATTTCTTGTTTCTTTTTTCAATAAATAATAGAACGTTTGAATATATATATATATATATATATATATGAATGAAATTCATTTTTTAATATTAAATGCATATTGTCCATAATTTGTATTTTTGAGGATTTTACAGATTATCTGAGAAAATTAATTTCCTGACCATCCCAGTTAATCGGGAGTATCCTCTATTGTTAAGATTACATCTTTTTATTTTTATTTAAAATTCTAATAATAATAATGATACATATAAATGCTAAATAGAAAAAGTTTATTACAAAACAGAAACATTTTCAATTATATTAGTGCACCTTTATCAGCTATATACACTTTGGTTTGCTGATAGATTGAAAATATTTTTTTCGTAATAAACTTTTCTTGTTTAGTGCTTCAGTATAGTGCTTATAATGAAAAGATAATCATTTTTTCATTGGTTATTCAATATAAAATGAAATATAGCTTTTTTTATAACTTTCTATATTATTCAAATAATTCCATACCACTTTATTCCTACAATTTATTATATATGAATCTATGTATATTTGGTAAATTGCATTTTTTTTTAATTAAAATTACATGATTTATATGGCATAATCATATACAATCAAAGAATATTTGCTTTATACATACACATACACACTTGTGACAAAATACCAATATATAAATTCTAATATGTAAATTTATTTATAAATTAGTAATTAGAAATTTAATTATCATATTTTATAAGTAACAAATAAAAAAACTCTGAATTTATTGGAATATAAAAACAAAGATTAAAAAGTATAAACAGAATTAAAAAACAAAAGAAATTGTATTTAATAGCATTTTCTGTTTGCTTTTACATATAATTCTTCAATTGATTCAATACTGGTTCATATTAAGGTTTACAATACAAAGATCTAAATTTTTTTTTCCAGTATTCAAATACTAGTATTGATACAAAAACACTTTTTTGGCATTAATTTTAAAAATAATTGTTTATAATTTATTTACATAAAGGTTATAAATTCAACAATAATATTTTTGACAATAAGATAAACTTTAAATATCAAATAGGCATAATTATTAAAAAACTAAATTAAACTATAGGTCTTACTTGATATAGCTTAAGAAATATTACAGACCAGTAATATATGCAGAATTTGGATTAATGCATTTATCTTACATTTCATCAATTATGCAATAATAATGTATTTGGGCTGTATGTTCTTCATATTTACAAAGATTAATTCATAAATTCAAAAATTCAGCTTAAATCTATTAAAAACATAATCTCAAGCAACATAACTCTAATAACTACTGCATCTTTCAAAGGTAATCTTGATAAATAGGATATTAGAATTATTTTGATTTCAATGTTTCAAAAAAATCAGACATCTTGAATTTATACACATCCCTCTATTTCAATATTTCTTAAACTGTGATTTATGGAATTCAGGATTTAGAAAACATACTTATAGAGTGATGTGCTGAAGCCAGCTTTTACTGGCTCACATCAGTCATTTGTTAAATTTTCAAGAATTTTGCAAACCAGTTGTTAAACGTGCAGGTAGTCCTTGACTTATGATCACTCAGTGATGTAGTCAATGTATTCTATGCTTGATCACTACATTTCAGTGGATCCAAATCTCTAACCAATGGTTTGGTGTATAGAAAATAACCTTTTTTATATCTGGTTCTTATAGTTTTGTGTTTGTTATATTTATTAAAAATAATATATAATATCTTAGTAAGCATTAGTAATGAGAAATCCACAAATTTTGGACCTTTAAAACTTACAATGATAGACTTTTATAAACAGATAAATTAAGGACTATCTGTACATAATTGAATGTTTCATCTTTCTTTTTAAGGGAATGCTGTGAACTTGCTCAAAGTTCAAAGAAACACTGCTTGCTCAATGAATAAATTATAAACTGATGAACTGTTGAGCAGCATTTGAAAATCTGTATACAATAACTGAGTAAATCAATATTTTTATAATATTATTTTCGATAAGTTGCAAGCTGCTTGCTTTGCTACTGTTATTGAAATATCATAATCATAATTGCCTAAAAAAATATAGACAAATTCTAATTTAATCTATAGATTATTTTTTATATACAGTACAACTCCAATTATCCGAACTCCGACTATCCGAATCGCTGATTATCCGAATCACTTTCAGAATTTAAGAAA
>WUQG02177654.1:2105-22729 GCA_011317285.2 Androctonus mauritanicus
TTTTTCTTTTTCATTTAATTTTAGTAATGCATCTACTACTTTATTATAAATGTTCCAACTAGTGCGACGGGATATGTTGAAACGATCACCAATACCTCTGCAGAAAAGAAAGAAAAAGTAGTTTTAGAATCTTTTCTATAGTTTTATTAAATTATCCAGACATGCCAGTTTTTTTTTAATTAAAAGAAGCTTATTTCCTCATTTCTAAAAATATTGAAACAAAACTAGAAAGTTTTAGTATTTTAATTGCGGTATTTTATATCAAATAAATATATTGAAATAATTTTACAACTATCAAACCGTTAATTACAGTAACGTAAAATTATCATCATAAATCAAATTTCGAATTATCTGTGTATGCATAAATTATTTTTATATTATATTCAATTATTCAATATTAAAAATTTCGTATTTGAATTGTTTGGTTAATCGTATTTATAAATAACAGGTACATCTGATTTAACATCATACTAAATACATTATTATTACCTGAATGATTCTTGATTTGCCATCGTCCATAAGCAGCAAAGTAATTGTTTTTCAGGTAATATCGGTCGTCTGCCGGGATCATTTACATTTTTTGTTTGTAAAAATTGATGTAACTTATTTATTAAAATTTCAAATGATGCTTTTGTCAACCTGAAATGCTGCTTGAAATCTGATGGATTATACAGCGGAACAGTTACTTCCACAAAGTTTTCTATTTTTTCAATATGTCTTCGTTTTACCTTAGAATCGTCTTCCATTTGTCTAACTGCCATTGATAACATTAATTCATCTTCTTCCGACTCAGAATCAATATTATTTATTTTTAATAACACTGTTGGAATACCATCCTTAACAACATTGGAAGCTGCCATGTCTGATTTGCGTTTACTTTTGACACACGCTAAAGCAAGCTAACTGCGTGCTAATTGGTTACTTCCGGCTGGGCTAGAGGTTGCAAAATTAGTTCAGAAGTAAACGCAGCCAGTATAAACCAATGACTTCACAATCCCATTGCAAAGTCGTCATGACGTAATTATGACATCCCAAAACACCAATAATATATGGCGATGACGTACTATACATGTCATCATAATGGCGTCACCATTTCTACCACGTGATGTCATTGTGGCATCTATAATGGCTAAATTAGCATTAAAATTGGATACACAATAGATTCCAAATGTTAAATGATAAATAAATGACATCTTCAGAAAGTAGGCAAATTTTTGGTTCTTTCTCGAACTTCTCGTTTAAGATAGTCCAGATAAGATCGGAAAAATAGTTAGATGGACTATCTTACCGATTTTAAGTCCGGACTTTTTGTTATTTAACTGATAACTATTAAATTATAATGTATAATAATAAGTTGTTAAATTTGAAGAATAAGAGACATTTAAAGAAAACATGTGATAAGTTACTCTTAAGAGAAGTTTTCCTTCTATACTAAACGCTTGTTATACTTGTGCACAGCTAGATAACAAACAATTATACAATATTTGCTATTCAGCACGTAACAATTGCTGAAGCGCAAATCCGGTAGCCTAGATAAGTACACAATAATCACCAAATATTTGTTAATTTGGATAGAACTATCGGAAATCATACAGACTTGATCAAAAATATCGGGAATAATTATATATGCATCAAAAATATTCGATGTCTGACACCGAAATCTCTCAATGTGTATATAGGCCCTATTTTATAAAAAACGGCGCACTTATTTATACAAAAATTAGCATTGCATATTCTATTATATAAAAGGAAAATATAAAATAATGCGTTATCTAACCTATACATTACTTTGGCATTTAATAGATAATGGAAATTTTATACTGAGCGTTATCCATAAATCATTTCTATCAATTTGGAAAATACGATGTTTTCTTATTTTCCGTATTTTTTTTTTTTTAACAGTAATAAAATCTTTTTATAAATACCAGTTACAATGCAAACTTGCATCTCATATGTAGAAAATTCAGTCCATTAGAAAACTTATCTTAAATCTGCAGAGCGCGTTATTTAATGTTAACAAAATAGGCCTAATGCAGGATTGCCAGAGGGCAAGAAGGGCGGTTGTCCCGCGCCGCACGATTTTAGGAGCCTCAATTTATAATTCAATACGTTATAAAAAAATATTTGTATATTTTTATACTGTTTGAGCTTCAGTGTTTTTCAAAATTTGAAGTCTCTCTCAATGCTTTTCTTATATATTTATCACTGTATATTTGTCAATTTTGTCTTTCTTTTTTTTTTTGAAAGGCCTCAAAAATATTAGTTTCCTCGGGTCTCGTATTTTCTCTGAAAATCCCTGGCCTATTATACTGTACTTAAAATGAATTTTATCTTAGATTGATGAAATTCAAATATAAAGGATTCCTACTTTTTCTCATTGATTATTTTTTTAAAATTTTGAGTGACATATTTTGAGTTAATAGCACTTATTCTTACTCTAAATATAAAATAAAATTCGTACAATTTTTCCCCTTCGTAATTTATACCAAAAGTAGGACATACAAAAGGAAATTACATGAAAAAAATATGTAAAATTACACAATTTAATATTTAATAAAATTTATTATTAAAGTCACACTTTCATAACAAAAACCATTAC
This sequence comes from Androctonus mauritanicus, assembly GCA_011317285.2. Taxonomy (NCBI): domain Eukaryota; kingdom Metazoa; phylum Arthropoda; class Arachnida; order Scorpiones; family Buthidae; genus Androctonus; species Androctonus mauritanicus. The sequence continues at coordinate 4,705 of WUQG02177654.1, forward strand.
ATAATAAAAAATAATAGAATATCAGCAATTCACTGAACAAGAAACGAAAAGCTATATCGGAAAAATATTTTTAACTATGGCTGGATCTCATGGACATCCGCCATTGTCATGTGGTTTTATTAAATGAATTTAATTGTGTATCTCAATCCAAAATTCAAGTAGAGATACAAGATTTTTGAGATACTGTACTCAGAAATTCTGTATCTAGCCTATAGTTTTAGATAGAAGAACGGGAAACAGTAATAATTTACTTCACTCGAAACAATCGAGTGTGTCGCGTTTATATAGAAGCCATTTTTAATGAATACATGCGTCGCTCGAACCACTCTATAGAGACCGGCTTACACGAATCTTCTTGTTTACAAGTTCGTAGTCTAGGAAACGCATATATATATATTTTTTTTTTTTCATTTAAAAAGCCTGCTATATAGACGACGCCGCGCTACGGATGCGACGCGACGCGAAAACTCTTGGCAGTCAATCAAGAATCTTGAATCGCCTCGCTCGATGGCTTCGGAGTGAAGTAAATTTTTATCCTTACCTGGATTTTATCTCGAGTCAGAAATTATTTAAAGCCAAATTAAAAGAAATATTCTATTATTCAAAAATAAAAAAAATTCGATTTCAAAACATTTTTTGATTTTTAAAATTGAATACCGAATCAAAATTTAATAGTAGCATAAATATATTTAAGATAATATTGCTTTAAAAAATTAAATGGTTGTCTAGAAATTATAATATTTTATCGGCAATCTATCTCTCTTTAAATTCGAAACATATTTAATTTTTTTTTTTTTTTTTTAAATTTGTTAAAGTTAGAAATAAAATTATCTATTATTTACGTAATTCAATCTTTCTGATAAGATTAATATATTAAAAAAAGGAAAATATTGCGTGACATACAGCAAAGTTTATTTAAAACTGCAGGAAATGCTATATAATATATAGGTCATGTGAAGGTCAATGCCCTTACGGTTTGAGTTGTTTTGTGTCATGAGCTACTCCGAGATCGTTGGAGCTACTTAGGAGCTGGAAGATGGCTTTGACTGAAGTATTTATTGTGCCGTTTGAAGTAATAGAATTAATTTTTAAATCTTTATTGACTACACTTTACAGTATAATACGATTCTTCATTCCAAATTCGAGGAAATCGGTAATAAATGAAATCGTCTTGATTACCGGATCGGGACACGGCTTAGGTAAAGAGTTAGCATTGAGATTTGCTGAATTAGGAGCAACTGTTGTTCTATGGGACATTAATCAGGTATCATTAATTAAAGTGCTTTTTTTGTTTTTATTATCAATTTTTTAAGTTAAAATAATTAATATAGCATTTCTGTTTTGATTTATTTATAATAATAATAATATATAATTCAATTAATTTGAACTCTAGACATTATAAAATGTCACAAAGACTTCTAAATGATGAATGATATATTTAGTATGTACTGCATATATAACGAACGGAGTCTATATCATACAAATCTGTCTCCATAACCGATAAAAATATGCATATATAATAAATATTTTCTTTTATCAGTATAAATACAATATATAAACATACGTTTTTGCAATGAATGAAGTGGAGTAGACTGATTGTTAACAATATCTTATCGTTTGTAACGAAAATATGGTTATTTTAGTAACAGTTTTATCTGTTTGCATTTTTTTAGTTTTGTTTAGAAAAAAAAGATCTAATGGTGATTTTAACTTAATATCTATCTAATTTTGAAATATATAAATGATTATCGTTTATCTTAATACTTTACTGGCATTAATTAATTCTAATGAGCATGTTTATACATATATATATATATATGCTGTTATTTTTATCATCAATATGTTCACTATTTTTGTTTTTATTGTATGTTTTATGTATATAATTTTCTGTCTTTATTAATAATAAATATTGTTTTAATTAAAAATAATAAAAAATTTAGAAAATCTGATTAGGAAGAAAATATGTAAATAATAATAAAAGTCAAGTTAAATGAGAAAAAATAAGTTAAATCAATCCTAAATTATTGCTAGCATGATTTAAATATACAATAGAAAAATAATCAATTACTGTAATTGAAAAAGAAAATAAAAATGATAGATTCGAGAAAATTCCGACTGTGATTTAATAATTTCGAACTTTAAACTTCTGTAGAATATTGGAAAAAAAAAAAAATTTCTTTTATTTAGTCTACCTTTTTGTGTATTTGTATTCCACTGCATTTCAAATTGTCTTTTATATTTTTTATTTAAAAATTTATTTTGTTGTCTTTGAACTTTACATTTCAGCTGTATTTTTCACATGAATAAATATAATTTCAGGAAATTATTTATAGATTTTTCCTTTTATGTGAACTAGTTCTAAGATACTGGGAAGAAGCGAAATAAATTATTTCGTTTTATTACTTTAAATTCAAAATAAAAAAAATAAAACTAAATTCAAAATGAAATCTGAATTCAATTTTATTATGTATGCTTATTGTTAAAATTTAATTCAAAATAAAATTTTAACAATAAGCATCAAATCTGTAAATCAAGCCCTATCTGTCACAATCATATGTCGTTTTCAATAAAAGTATTGCTTTTTATTTTTATTTTAACTTTATTTAGACTACTTATTAATGGAGAAAGCTTATAGATTGATACTTAACTTTTAATGTAAACAGGTATTTGTAATTATCAAGGCTTTAATTAAATTATTATTCAGTATCACCAATTATTTCACAATCCTTGTAAAATATTTTCCTGTTCGTAAATTATTAAGTAAATAAAAAATTAGCTTTTTTATAATGTATAGTGAATATTCATTGTGATTGAATTAAGATACCATAAGCAGGAATATAATTAAATAGATTGATATATATATATAACTGAATGATTAATTCCACTAATTAAACAATTTTTATTTAATTAATTGTACATTTAATAGGTAACAAATAATGCAGTAGCTAAAGAAATTAAATTGAAAAATGGAAATGCATTCAGTTATCAGTGTGATGTTACTGATGAAAAACAAGTTAAGATTTTAGCTCAGCGTGTCAGGCAGGAAGTAGGAGATGTTACCATACTTATTAATAATGCTGGAATTTTTCAAGGACATCCATTATTAAGTCTCAATAATCAACAAATCAGAAGGACAGTGGAAGTAAATCTTCTTTCTCATTTCTGGGTATATTATTATTATTATTATTTATTATTTTTATTAACACATAAATTTAAATAAACTATAATTTATTTGTATTGCTTTAACAATTTGAAATTTCTTTTATAGACAGTAAGAGAATTCCTTCCTCAAATGTTAGAATTAGATCATGGCCATATTGTAGCAGTTTCTTCCATAGCAGGATGTCGTGGATGTATCAATATGACTGATTACAGGTAGCATATGAAATGTATTTGATTTATGTTATGTAGGTATTTGTAACATTTTTAAACATACTCCTCAAAGCTTTGTAACTGCTTAAAATCATTATTATTGATGAATATGAAATATTCATCAATAAATGAATATGAAATATTCTAATATGATTTCAGAAAGACTAAATTCAATTCAGTGAATCAAATATCGTTATGTACAGGAGATAGCTCTCTTTTCAAACTTGGATTCTTTTCTATAACAAGCCATCATCTACAACAAATAAACTTCTGTATTTATTTTTTTAATTCACTATGCATAAAAGCTGTTTTTTGCTGCATCATAACAGATAGCAAAAAAAATGTATAATTAAGTAAATAAATGTGTAATAAAAATGTATAAAAAAAAGACTATGAGCAAATAAGGATAAAAATCCAAGCCAATAGCAAAGGAGAAATGCATTCAAAAAATACTCTTGTCTGGTGGAATATGTTCATCATCATTCACTTGAAATCATTAGCATCTATTTTAAATATTCAATATTTATAGTAAATTAATGACAAATTAAATATCTCATTGAATAAAAATACAATTTGAAGAGTTTTTATTCTTTTTGATACAATTCGTAATTTTTTCATCTAGAAAATATTAAGAATTGCATTAAAAAAAAAAAAAAAATGTGCATTCATCCAGAATGCAGAAACAACAGAAATATAAATTTGTTTATTTTCAATAACTTTTAAGATTAAACTCAGAACTGATTAAAAAACATCAACTAGTTCACAGAAAAAACATTTTGTTCCACCAAGGCAATCCTTAAACTGTACATTATGCAGATAACCTAGAGAAAATTAAGAATTCAGTTGAGAACTCAAACGTCATTCATCCTATTTATCAGATAATGTTCCAAGTAATTATCATTGTTTCTAAATCTCCAAAATTTTTATTAAGAAAAAAATTCAATACTAAAAATGAAGTCAAAACAACAGTGTTTGACTATTTCAGATAAAAACTAAAGTTCTTTTATATAGATGGAATAAAAAAAAATTCTATTAAAATGTCAACAAATTGCTGATGATGAAGGAATATATATATATATCACTGATTTATAAAATTATTGTATTTCATTTATTTTGTTTCAAGATTCACTAAAAATATGAATGAACTTATGGACTGACCTGATATCATTCTTCTATCAAATGTAAAATCTTTATACATATACAGTATAAGGTTGATTGGTTTTTTTTTTTTCCTGCTTTCATAATCAATATTTTACTGTAAGGTTTGCAAAGAGCTTTGTTAGATATTATTCCCTACATATTCTCTGGTGTTAATCTATTTAAATTAATATATCAGATTTCACATAAAATCTCATTAGAATTGATAATTCAATTTTGTTAATAAACTCAGTTGAAATATCAATTCATAAATTTCATCTTGATCATTTTAATTCATAAATCATGATTTTGTATAAAAATTCAAAACCATTTTCCTAATATGATGATAAAATTCATTTGATCAGGTACATATTATGTTAATATTTGTTGAAATCATACATTACTTCATGCTAATTAATTACAAATTTTTTATTGCATAATTTATTTTTTTATTGTAATACTAACAATATTTTTTTTTATATAAGTGCTTCCAAATTTGGTATTTGTGGCTTCATGAATTCTTTAGAAGAAGAACTTATTACGATAAATAAAAATCATTCCATTCAACTCAGCACTGTTTTTCCATTAACAATTGATACTGGACTGAGTCAAAGACCATTATCCAGGTAATGAATAATTATTTAACTAAATAATAGAAAAATTATTTTTTTTAAGTTATAGTGAAATATATAAAACTACTTATAGGAACATTTTAATAAATAAGCTATATGAATCAATCAAAAGTAAAAATTATTTTGTAAAAAATTTTATATCATGAAAAAATGCTTGCATTGACCACATTATTGATGATACACTGTATCTACAAATGATGTGAATGATCATAGAAAATTATTAAGCAGAAATAAAGTGGTGCTCACTAATCAGACTAGCTTCATTTTAAACAACTGCTCAAAGAGTTTTATTTCATACCTGTACAGGACAGTAGTTTATTTACTGCTAGAATTCATATTAATGCAAAACGATTTTTCAGCAGGAAAAAGCATTCTGTGTGTTGGAGTTTTGTTCAACAAAATCAGTGATAACTGTTAAGAAACAATTCAGATAACAATTTAACAAAGATCTCCCATCAGAAAACTCAAAAATGGTATCAACAGTTTATTAATAGAGAGATGTAGCTGTGAAAAAAGATTGTGGCAGATCAAGGATTGATGAGGAGACTATTGATCATGTTTGGCAGTTCATTCAGAGAAATCTAATGAAATTAACATGATAGGCTAGCTGTGAGCTGAATGTTCCTCACCAAACTGTGTGAAAAATTCTTTGCAAATACATTGCTTTATGCTCTTATCTTCAGTTATATCAAAAGATCATATTTAATGATATTGTGCTATATTTTCAATTTTCTATGAATTTGTTACATTTTATCACAGAATACAGCACACTATCATCCATCATCTATTTCAGCAATAAGGCAACATTTCATATTTTAGACAAGGTTCATAGACACAACACATACACATGAAGAAATGAAAACTTTATACCATGGTTGAATGTGTCATAGACAGCCCAAAATTTAATGTGTTTTGAGCTTTGACAAATGATAGGTTTGTAATCTTTTCTTCTTTGAAAAAAAAAACAATCATAGGAATTGTTTACCATGACATATTAGAATACATATTTACAAGATGGGGCTCTGTAACACATCCATGTATAAAATTGTAAAATTATTGAATGAGCAAATGACTAACTATTGGATCAGTTGGGGAGATTTCATTCTCTGGCCACTATGATCTCCAGACTTAATCCTACTAGACTTATCGGGCTATGTGAAGAATGAATTTTACTATCACTACTATTTGAAACTCAGTATGGATTAAAGGACTATGTTAGAACAGAAATATCCAAGATCAATGAACACATGCTGAAGAATGTTTAGTGAAAAGATATTGCCTTGATATTTAGAGCAACAAATGAGTCACACATTGAACTTCACTGAGTAAGCAAACACTTTTTGCATTGTTCTTTAATGTGGTTTAGGTTTGAATCTAGTATAATTAAATAATTTATGATTAATATACCTTTTGTAATTGCTCAAATCTTTTGCATACACATTGTACTTATATATATAAAATAATTTCTTTTACTTCAGAAATAATTTTGAAGTAAAATAATTTCCACTCTATAATGTAAACAAAAAACGAAACAAAACTGACAGCATTAGAATTTTGTTTTTTAATATTGGAAGTATGATATTTCCTATAAGAAGTTTATTAACTGTGTAAAGTAAAACTTTGTGATTGTAATAATGCAGTAACAGAGTTAAAATTTTATGATTGCTTGATAATAAAAGAAGGGAGAATAAGAAAATTGAAATAATGGACAATTTTATATTCAAATCTTTTAAAAATGAGTGTTATATTTTATTAGTTTGAATGCATATCTAACAATAATATATACATATATAATGCTAATTATATATATTTACTTATTTAAATTTTTTATGAATCTTTTCTATTGGAGTCTAGTATTTTCAAACATTATAGAATAACATGGAAATTAAAGTAATTATTTTGCAATTCAACCAAAATATGCAATTTATATTGCCAACTATTGGTTTGCTATACTGGTTTGCTTTTTGCTCTATTAGTTGTAAAAAGATTTCTTTTGTATGTAGTTTTATGTCCAACAAAAGCTCTACACTGAGCATTTCATGGATTTTTTTAATATATCTTTATAATTGAATTCTGATAGAAAATATAAAACCTTAGTATCAAAATTATCAGAAATTTTTTTATATGATAGCAGTAATTACACTAAGGAAAGAAGAAGCAAAACTGAATTTGAGCAAAGTAAAATTGTCACATACATTCAATAGACAAAATACAATGGACAGAGGAAGGTAGCCTATATATATATAATAACTAACAGAAGAAAGCATGGCAAACAATTTTTTAATTATATTTCTGAAGTTATAAGAAAAATTTGAATTTTTAATGGTTTGTTTGTATTTGAATTATAAATTTTATAATTAAAAATTAGGTATATATAAATAGAAGATAGTAGATTCTAAATTAAGCATAACATAGAGACTTATTTATTAAATATTATTTCAGTTCAAATAATTAAACTTTAGGAACCATGAGCAAGTTCCTTCATTTATTTGTGCCATTTTTAGATGAATCTTATTTCTACAACTCTTGTAAGAGAATGGTTATGGATAATGTAACTATTTGTAGGCAAGCTATCTTGACGAATAGTTTAGTTCTTTCTAAGTAAAAGTCTATAAAAAATGAATCTCTGAATATCTGCTTAATAAATTTAGATGGAACTGATAATGATTAAGCTTGCTTATTTGTATATACAATAAGCTGTGATTCATAAATGATTTATATTATGTTTTCATCCTTTCAACTGTTAATCTCAGAATATTTTACATGCAGCTAGTATTTATCTTCAAATGTATCTTTTTTTTTTTTTTTGCTTTGACATCTTAGGCCAGATACATTTTTGTAAATTTCATTCCATATAAGAATAACAGCTTTGTTATAAACACTGGAAAGTTAAAAGAACATAATATATTTGAATGATTTTTCTTATTCATTCTGTAAACCTGCATAATTAATTTTTATTTCTTGGTAGTGTGATCATTATTATAAAAAGTTTGTTAATTACTGCTTTAGACAAAATAAGAAATTCCTGTTTTTTTAAATAAATTAATTAAACAGTTTTGTTTAGACAGATAAACTGAAAAACTTTTTAATCCTGAAACATTTTCAATTGCATATACAGCCCTCTTTGGCAATATAGATCAATACAGTATTAAGAAAAAATACAGTTAATATAATCAAAGCTATATATAATGATGATTGAACACTTTTAATAAAGCTTTTCTTAATACTATATTGATCTATACTCCTTAAGAGGCTGAATATGCAATTGAAAATATTTCAAGGTTAAAAAGTTTTTTCAATTTAGCTGTCTTAAATAATACTGTTTATTTATCTTATTTTCAAACAGTCATTTAAATATTCATTTCCTGTGTTTTTTTTTTTTTTTTTTTTTTTTTTTTTTTTAAATTTCCAAAAATTTTTTTTTTAACTGTAAATATCTGAATTTTTAATTGATATTCTAAAAATTCAGCTTACAAATATAAATCATAATTAGAAAAATATTATAAAAAATATTAAGTAATTTAAAAGTAATATATTTATTTTGAGATATTTCTGTATGATTATCAAATATAATTTCATATTATTTTTATATATAGTAATATTTAAATATTATTTGTTTAAAAAAATAATAATATCTTTTCAGATTTCCTCATATTTTTCCTATATTAAAAGTTGATTCTACTGCCAGGTCAATTATTGATGGAATATTAAAAAATAAAAGAATCATATTTGTACCTTCCCGTTTGGAATTCATCATACGAATTACTGGGTCAGTATTATATTAAATCTTTTACAAAAATTACATTCAACACAAACTGAAAAAAATGACAAAATATTATACTTGCATACGATAGTAAAATATTAGCATATAGATAAAACAATTACAATGTCGTAAGATTAAAAAAAAAAATTGATTTAGTTATCAATACCTTAAAACATATATTGTCAATAATTCATTGATATTGTCTTAATGATGTATAATTTGAAAATTTGATTTTTAGGAAAACAGGATGTACAGAAATAATTTTAACTGATTTTTATCATTATCAGATGATAAATTTTAGTTGATATAGTCACATTTTGGCTACCATTTATTATAGTTAGAATATATTTAATTCTAAATAGGACACATTCCACAAAATAATTTGATTTTCCGTCCTAATACTTAGTCATTAGGATACTCCTTTTTTCTACAATACTTAAAAAATTTTATACTATTTTTTTCCTTGTATATTTTAAACCTATCTATGGATGTATATATTTATTAGTTTGATTATAAATGACTTTTATTTTTTAATTTGATTTTTTTAATAAAAATATTTAACAGATATTTAAATCTGTGCTAATAAAATATATAAAATAAATAATGATGAGATCTTAGGAATCATCCATAAACTATGTTATGTTATTTCAAATTCTTTTTGAACCCCTCCAGAGGGATCAAGCTTGGTGATAAAAAAAAAAAAAAAATACCAAAGGGTATCTTTGTCACACCAAGCTTGATCTCCTTGGTTATGATGTCTCAATTTTGGAGACTTTCCCCTTCTACTTAAAAAATTTTTTCTTCAATTTTATGTGAAAATAAAAAAAATACATTAAAATAGTTGAAAATAGGAACTATGTAGTTTTTGTACAAAGTATGTTTTGTATAAAAACTACATAGTTCCTGTAAGTAGTCACACTTACAGGAACTACATAGTTCCTGTAAGTGTGTAACATAGTTTTTGTAAGTATACGTTTTGTAGTATGTTTTGTACAAAGTCCAAATACATAGTATACTATATTCTTTAATTTACAAATAACCTTCAAACAACTAGAAATAAATGTCTTAGAACAAGATATATATCTTGCATTTTATAACAATGTATTTTTTAAATGTTTTATATTACAATCTTAGTTTTCAAACAATTAAGCATAATAAAACATTTCATTTTTACAATATGATATCAAAATTTGCATGACCTTCTCTCCCTATGTCATTTATTGTCATAAATCTTTCCCCCAACACATGACATAACTTTATGGATGTTCCTTAACACATCTGTTAGATATGAAAAATTTTTTTATAATTTTGAGTTTAATACCTGGATTTTGCAATTTTATACCCTTAATATATATATGAGCAATAATGAAGTAAGAAGCATTTTAGCATAAATTCATGAAATTGGCCAATACATTAGCTGATCCCTAGCTTTCAATCTTCTCAAACATCCTTTGAAAAAAGTAGGAAATAGAATTTGTTGATATCAGTTCTTTTATGTGGAAACATATCAATCTTCCTTTTTGATATGTCAAGCAAACTTCAATACTTAAAGCATTATTAAAAGACGAAATATCAAAACTAAACCATGTAACATTGACAAAAAAGTCAACAGCAAAAATTCTGTCTATCAGATGATCATAAAAAATAAATTGCATTACATTTACTATAAAATATTTTAATAAAATTAATAAGGTTGTTTATATATTTATATGAATAAACAATTTCTCCAATAATAATTTTTTTCTTACCATATCTTACTTAATATTAGTAAGCATCATTTTTATTTCTTATTTTTATAGCAACCATATTAGGAGAATGCTATCAATGTTTTTTCATAGTCTAAAATATATTATCCAAAGTACTAATCTCAAAGTCTATAAATACTAAATTTTGGTTTGAACAACTGGTTTAAACAGAAGTGTTTAAACCAATTGTTCATAAGTTGTGCAAATGCTTAATAGTATAATCTAGATATGCTCTCTTCACAAACTTGTTTTGCATTAATCTTTATCCCACATAAGTAATTTTGAAATAGATGAAATTTGAAAAAATTTTTTTGACTAATAATATATAGTGCCTGAATGCTGAAGTACACTTAAAAAACAAAATTAAAATTTTATTATAAAGTGCTTTTTCATGATAGAACATATGATGGGTAACATAAAGCAATATTGCAGATCCTTTTGAAAATTTTCTTCCACCATGTTTATAAATATATGAAAAAAAAATTTTTATATGGGTGGAATCTTATTAAACTTTTACTGAAATAACAAAATTCCTATAACAAACATTGCAATAAGAGATTTCAGTCACTTTTTTATTACTAAATATCACAACAATTGTAACTATTGTAAGAACTTGTTAATTTAATGCTTGATGAACAAAATAATAATTCAGAAAGAAATAATCATCTCCCTTCTTAGTCTGTACGTTATTTTGAAATAATTATAAAATGCAGAATTAAAATGTATTTCATAAAACGTTATCATCAGTGGCATGGTCTTATATTGTTTAAAATAGCTACAGTATATTTTATAAACTGTGTTAATTATGAAAACCATTAATCTAAAATATATAATATGAAAATTTTGCTTGCACAATTAAGCTTTATTTTTTTTTAAATACCTCTCTGCTGAATTTCATAAAAATTATTGAATAATTTGAAGATGGGTAAAAATTTCAGAAGTTTCATTGTCTGCTATTTTTAAATGGTTAGTTAAAGATATAACATAATACTTGTCTTTAAAATATTGAATTTGTTTTTGAAGTATAGTTTCTCAGGAGAAGCGGAATTCACAATGTGGAGGGGCTGGATTGTTGTTCTATGTTGTTTCTCAGGAGATGTGTTGTTTCTCAGGAGAAACAACACAGAACTACAATCCAGCTCCTCCTCATTGTGAATTCAGATATTTGTAAGATAATTCATAAAATGTGAATATTTAAAAAAAAAAAAAATATTGTTATTAGGCTAATGCAATCAAGAGATCATATTGATTGCAGAAGAGGAAGCTATATCACTCTTGTTTTGCTCCATAAACTACGTTATTTTATTTTAAGCATTTTACATTCCCTCCCTCCCTTCGTCATTTTCCCTTTACATCAAGCTTTATCCCCTGATCATGACGTCACAAATTTGAAGACATTACCCTTTTATTTAAACATTGTCTCTAATTTTACTTTAAAATATATATATATATATATATATATATAGTATATATATATAGAAAACAGGAATTACTTTACACTGGTATTTTATTATACATATTTTTTTATTTCCAAATCAACTTTGAAAATCCGAATATAAATTAAGGCGATCGTTCGTCCCAGGTTTTCGGGGACTGTCCTGAACTAAGTTTATTTCCCGACTTTTAATTATTTTATTTTGACTTCTGAATTATATTCATTAAACGAATAATTGGGCATATAATATCGTAACACACAAAGTTTTAGTTGTATAAAAATTTAAGAATTGCATTAAAACAAATATTTCCAGTTCCCTTATATCGAGCCTATCCTTATATGAAGGATTGAATAGGAGAGCGAGAGATGCGTTTGACATCAATTAATTATTAAACCTATACAATATCCTTGCCATTGGAGGAAAAAGCATACTCTATATCCTCGATATTAGAAGAATGTGAAGAAGCATTCATTTAATAATTAGCACGGAGAAGTGATAATAGGATAATAATAGAGGACTGGAGCAAACAAGAATGAGTGAGAAGTTTTGATCCTAGTCTCCGAAAACACTAAGAAAAAAATAGCCAGTTTAATACAAATGTCTTACAATTATTTAGAGAATTAATAAGACTATAAAGAGAAAATTAATTCGATAAGTACTGCTTCTCGTTAGTTGAAAATGAAAAGAAAATTAACAATTTTCTCTTCATTTTCAACTAATGAAAAGCAGAACTTATCGAATAATCTTGTCAGTGATGGAAGGATTACATTAAATATTCGAGTTTGGACATAGAAAATCAATTCAGTGCAAAGGAAGAGAGATTATTTACTGTATTCATGAATAAGATCTTAGATTTCACATAACAACGTTTTATATAATAAAACATTCAATGAAACTGTTTCAATAAAATTAAAATATTTATTATTGATTTAAAATAATAATGAATAACTGATTGATTTTACTTTTACTCAAATGTTTATCATATTTTAAAAAATAATTATTTTTTATTACGTTATAAACATTTTTAAAATATATAGTCTGACCAGAATAGGATGATGGATGACAGCTTAAAAGCATAACAACAACATCACGTGACAGTAGATTATAAAAATTAAATCAAGACTAATTGACTTTTGATTTCCCTCTTTTTAGTTTGTTTCATTGTGGGAAAATTTATTATATTTTAGATAAATTAAAATTTTCTTCTAAACGGTTTCCATGACGGCTCTGAAATCTAAGAATTAGCTTTGTCTCAATACATAGTTAACACAGTAATTTTACTATGAATACTAATTATTGTATTCACAATAGAATTACATTTCTACTATGAATAGTTAGTATTCATTTCGACTATTCTGTCTTGTTCGGATTTTTTATTAATTGCCAATAAACATCGTTAGAATAGAAAGAACTAAACGATGTTTCCGTCTTCATTGTTATCGTTTTAAAGATTATGATATCACATGTAACGATTTTTCTAGGGGAAAATCTTATATACAACATATATTTATAATCTATATACTTTTATAACAATGATATCTCCAAATATGTTACATTAGTCATTATTTTCCGAACAATTAAGCATAAACATCTTATATTCAATAAAAAAGCATTGACTAAAAAATTTTTAATCGTCAAGATGTGAAACTGTAACCATTTTTACAGCGTGATGTCAAAATTTGCATGATTCCTTTCCTTGTTCCTCCCTCTACGTTGTTTATCGTTATAATGTACAACAACCTTCCCTTTACAATGTGTCGTAGTTTAGGGATGTTCCCAGAGTCTATTAATCAAAAATATTACTAATATTGTATTAAGAGCTTGGACTTTTTACAAGTCAGTCTTTAACAATGAAAAAGTAACGTTCTATTGAACAATAATTCCGACAATTGGAATCATTTGGTTACATACTATTCACTATAGTCAGCCTGATTAGCTACGTGCGAATTGGCCCATTTTCTACATACAGTGATGCGGGTCGTACTCCTTGGAAAATTTTCAAAATGGTTATTCGCGAATTTTTGACTTCTGCGAGACCATCGAAGCAATATCGACTTAAGGATTCAAGGTGTACCCTAAGTAACATTGATCGATGGCTTCCCAAACGAAGATTTTCATATTTTAAAATGATTGAAATCGGTATTTCTGATTATGTATAAAATAGCTAAAAAACAGGGATGTCAACCACTAGTGCAATTCCATATATAAAAAGAATCCAAACAGCACGAATGCAATGAAAACGAATTTATTTGTACAACGTTTTCGATCACTTGATTCTCTTCAGTAAACAAAACTTTAAAGGAAACATTAGCTTAGAAGTTATATAAAAGTGCAAAAATTAGAACATGAACTTACATATTCATAATATTTAAAAAATTCTAATCAAACAATTACAAAAATTAGGAAGTATAAGTAAAACCGCGGCATTGTTATGGTTACGAAGCAAAATTTAAAATACGTAGAGAAATACGTGTTAATTATTATATTAATCTTACATATAAACTTTGTACACTTTTTATTTTAATTTATGACTTAGATATTTTTATTATAATAGAATAGTAAATGATTATAAGTTCTTGTCCACTGCGAACTTTCAGCGCTAGTTGGTTAATCACGTTACACTTCTCTTCAAAATGTCAATGACTTCGCTAAAGAGAACTGTTTGAGGTCATTTTTAATCATTTTAGTTTTTGATATTTGATATTAATAGATTTCTCAACAGACATAATCGATAGAACTATTCGTAGACTGTAATGTCTTTGCTCCTGTAGCCTATTTTTAAGGTTTTTTTTTTTGCTACTCTGACATATTCCGTGGGGGATATCTTGGTCTAAAATTTGTAGCAGTATTACATATAATGTGAATGTACAAACAGATGTATAAGAATCTTTGTTGTTCCTCGATAAGTCATAGAAGGCGGGCTCTTCTTGGGAATTAGCTTAACATTTAGTTTTGTTGCTAGTTTCCTAATTGTATTAGACTGATATAAGTCTAAAAGTAAAGATATATTCGGAACAATCTCATGAGATTTGCTAGAACGCATACTATGAAGCTACTATGAAGGTTTTGGTTACAGATAGAGGAATTAACTTTTTTATTTTATTGTAAATTTTGTTCGTAAAGCTAATCGAATAGCTATATTTTAGACTGTCTTCTATTGAACTATATGTGCCCTCCTATTGGAATGCTCTGTTGCTGTGATAGTGGAGGTCATGAAGGATCTGGGACAACTTCGTTGAATCCCAAGACCCGTTCCACACTTCGATTTGGCTCCGGTTAAATATTTCTGCATTTAATAAACCTGTTCACACTATGGGTAATAGTCGAATCTTCCATTGTGTAAACAGTCTCATCGAGAAACATAGCCATAATTGCTAACTCTTCGGATAAAAAAATTAATACCATTATTTTTACAGCGCACCAGCGATTACGTATAATCTGGAGACCGATTTTAGATTTACTGGGGTGAGCGAATATGTGAATACGTTGTAAAATGACTGGATTAAGACGGGGAGAGATCGGGTCTAACTCCACGCTCTTTGAAGATACTATAACGAGTTAGTAATATGAAAATCTACGTGTGTCAAGGCTAAATTTATTTCTTGCAAATCTTTATTTATACTAGATTGTATTTGTAAATTTAAAATTTATTCTTTTTTCTATATTTGTAAAAGCTGTTCATTTGTAAATTTTATTTAAGATAAAGTGATAGAAAAAAAAAGACAAAAGCTCAGATATTTTTTGTGAAAGTAGAAGAATATTAGATATAGATTATTTCTTAATCTATTTCTATTGTTTGAATTTTTATCAGTACAAATATAAAAACTGTCCAATGCTAATCAAGTCATTTAGAAGTATTTTTCATATAAACAGATGCTCCATCTGTTTATATGAAAAATACGTTCTGTTTCGCGCATGAAAGTGGTGGCCTGAGCGCCTTTAGATCGGTGTCTATATTGCAGGCATTCAAGTGGGCCTTGAACGCCTGCACGGTTCTATGATGCCCAACATTCCTATTCGCGAGGGCAAACAACCTGCAATGTTCCTATGTTGCAGGTTGTTTGCCCTCGTGAATGTTGGAAGGACTGGTCTATTAAGATACTGAAATCCTTCTAATGGAATGTTTATCATCAAAAAGAAAAATTGAACAGAAAATCTCCTCTTACTACCTCTAGACTTACAATATCTATTTTTTTATTGTTTGTTTATCAAACATTTATTCTATTTAAATATGGTATTATAACTAAATTTTATTATTTCATCTTAATGAAAATTTTTGTACTCGAAGCTATTAATGAATTTTCACTTGAAATTATTTTTAAACTTAAATGATCTGTAAATTTGCTACACTACTGTGTTCGCAATTCAGCAGAACCGAAAAGTCAACATTTATTACGAGAGTCAACATGTCTTTCACTATGAAATGACAGCTTCGTTCTGTTAGAATCTGTGCACGCTTACAATATAAGACAGGTATCTAACACACTTACAATTTGTTTCTGCAATTACGACTTTTTCCTTTAATGGAAAATTTGCATTCGCCCTTATGCATCGCTTACGACGTCTGTTGCATGCAATTCTCCGTACTCGTAGTTCCAAAAATCTGATGAAAAATATTACTTCGTGCGTAATTAAAATATAAATGTCTTTACAGCCATGAGAATTTAAGCGAATAACTTGTTATAATCCTAAGAGCATTTCATCGATCTGTTATGAGACTCTCAGTAGTAGAACCGGTCTAAAAATGGTGGAGCTTGGCTTACTTTTGGCATTTTACGTTTTAACATTTAGAGAAAATGACCTCACAAAACTTTCAGATGCTACATCTTTTTAACGAAGTCCCAAATCAAAAAATGACCTTAAAGATTTTTGTTTAGAATTTTGCCTTCTCTACATGCTCCTTCAGTTTTTCCCTAACCTTCTGAATCACACTGTATATTGCATTAATCAATAGCATGAGTGACATAAATAGAAAATACTTTTTAAGTCACATACCAACGAAAAAATTGAAGATTTTTCGTTCGCTTGTCACCTTGAAGAACCGGTTCAAATCTGGATCCCACGCTTTCAATTTTTAGGAGAGGTCCGAATCCGGTTCTTCAACCTTCCAGTTGACACCACCATAGGTGTTGGTCAGCCTGGGCTCTAAAATGCTCGCCACAAGATATAAAATATCCCAAGTGTGATTATAGCGTCTTAACTAACATAACCTAATCTAACTCAGATTTTTATTTTTAGCTACTCCAACTATTAAAAATTTTAAATTAATAAAATTAATATCCAAAGGCATGAAAATGAATTTTTTTTCAGTTGTTTCTCAAATTGCATATCGTTTCACAATGATTTAAGATAAAAAAAAACTTCAGATATACTTCCAAATATTTTGTTATGCAAAATTTTCAAATTATATTTCAATTGAATAATTTCATCCGATTAATATAAATATAGTATATAGAATTAACTAAAAAATTATTATTAAAAATAGAGAATACATAATTTATTACATAACTTATCTATAGATTGTTAGATATCACTACAATTGTGTATTTTTTTTTTTTTTTTTTTTTTTAAATCATAATCATCATGGTAGATCAAAAGTATGCCGTAAAATCAAAAAGATTGAGAACTATTGCTTTAGCCGTTTGAACATTTTTAGAATGTTTCAAACGATTTCAGGGAAAAAATTTAAGCTTAAGATTGCACATATTCCCGATGTCTTTTTTTTTTTTTTTTTTTTGGTCAACAGATGACGCCACTTTCCATTCTAGTAGAACATTAAGTGGCGGGGCGAAACAAGCCCTTCCACAGGCTGCCCGCCCCTGCGGAGGGGTCAGCCGGATTGTGGAAGACGGGGATCGACGGGCCGGGCCTGGACCCCATGATAAATATTTTCAAGGGGTGGGACCCGAGACTCGAACCCGGGTCCTCCAGAGTGGAAAG